>JABSSZ010000551.1:0-66536 GCA_013755755.1 Fusarium sp. NRRL 25184 | reverse complement strand
AAGAAGGGCAAGAAGGGTAAGAAGGGTAAGAAGGGAAAGAAGGGCAAGAAGGGTAAGAAGGCTGGTAAGAAGGCCAAGGCTGGTGCTGCCAACGGAGCTGCTAAGACTGGTACGAATGCCAACGCTGGCACTGCCAACGGAGCTGCTAAGACTGGTACGAATGCCAACGCTGGCACTGCCAACGGAGCTGCTAAGACTGGTACCAACGCCAACACGAACGCCGACGCTGGTACTACCACCACCAACACTGGTACTGCCAACGAAGCAGCTAAGGCTGGCACCAATGCCAACGCTGGTACTACCAATGGAGCTGCCAAGACTGGTACCAACACCAACACCAACGCTCAAGCCAAGGTTGGTACTACCGCTTAAGTGTGCGCCCAGGACCAGGCAAAGGAGAGGATGCAGGATGATGGGGCTCTAGTTAGCGCAGGTAGCTAACAATAACCCTATTCACAATAAGTAATAGTTACAAGGGTTCTAAGGCTGCTAGTCTTTACATCACCCACAATATACACTTTTACCTAGGAAGCTTCACAAGAAGAGATTCACCTATATTACCTTGAGAGTTCATGATAAACAACAAGCCGGGTAGGCTTTCAGAAAAGCTGGCTATTCTAATTCTCTTTCCACGGCTACATTACCAAAATCCTCTTGTCAGTGTTGCTGCACATCTTGTGGCTGAGAGCTTATTCCACCACATTGAACTTAGTTGTTGCACATCGATCATTGCAGCACCGCTACTCGATTTGAGTAAAACCCAACATTAGTGTAATACAGTATATAACGTCATGAGACAGTTCTTTTCGTCCGCAAAGATGATTAGCGCCCCAACTTTATTTAAACATGAAGCGAAGACCTCTCCGATGATATACGGATAGCTATTTGGACTATCTATTGGTCTCTGGGCTTAGCGCTGACAAGGACCGAGGTATGCATCTGACACAGCCCTGACCTTTTGGGAAGAGCTGAGAAATGCCAAGAGCCAGTGGCCTCAGAGCATACTGGAAGCTGAAATTACTGACCTGTAATAATTGGGATACTGTTCTGTTTTAAAAAGTAAAAAGATCAGCAGCATAAGTCTAAATGCTATACATGCCTCTTTAAATATGTTATTGGTTAGATTCTCATCAGATGGCTTGGTTCACATGTTGAACAATGTCACGGGAAGACCTAATGTATATTAGTATTCTTGAATTAGTTATTTATAAAAAAATCCTAATGATATTCTCTTTATATAACCTTAACTTAGTTCCTTTATTCTAGACCTGGTGCCTTCTCTATCTGCTACATCTTCCAAGACTTTAGCTATCACAGCCCAAATTTCCTAAATCGCACTCTACCACGACCCTATAGTATCCCTTAGCCCTTAGCTAGGGACTAAGTGGAGAAATACATTCTGACAAGTTAGTTGACCTTAAGCATAGCTTTCATCAAAGTAGAAAGCAGCTAACTACTCCCAGGCTTTGGCTTTGCAGTCCACAATACTTCAAGTGCTCAGGTCATTATGAATGCATTCGGCAGCTGTAACCATGGAGCTGCAAGCGCTGCAAACCCTACTCGACAATCGTATCGGAAGTGGATTGGCCTTGTTGCCATTCTGAGTCTTGTCAAAGCTCAAGGGCCGACTTCCTCTCAGGAGATAACCTATCTCGAATGTAGAGGACCCAACGTGACAATTCCCTACTGTCTCCGATGCGCTCAATGTGTGATGGAATGCGGTGGCCCTGATGTGGTAGTTCCGTGGTGTCATCCATGTCAGGATGAGTGCGTTACCCCCCCAGGAGAAGGAACCATTCCGCGCAAGCGTCTAGGAGAGGATGGAAAACCATTTATCGTGGGTCAGTGGCAGCTTGATACCGCTCTAGCCGAGTCTACAGACAGGGAGATGGTCTGGGCAGGCCAAGTCAAATGGAATGTGGCCCCAAAGAAGGGAAAGGAGAACTCGGCCGCCTTGTGCTGGGCAGTCGAAGCCGAAGATGGTAGTGACAAGTTGGCATATCAATGTGTGAATGCAGGACTGTAATACTTGCACCCCAAGTACCCAAACACCTTCGTTTAGCAGTAGATTGAACCCAGCCCAGCCAATAAAACTCCTCGCCATCAATTAGCTCAACACGCATTACTTGACCATTAAAAGATGTAACACTTTACATCGCTCAGCATCACGCCCTACGTTGTCCGCAAACGCAAACTTAGTGCGGACTACGCAATAGCCCAGACACTGGTCTATACATTTCAGCGTGTGCATTATTAAGAAATCCCCCTCTCTCCTAGCACGCAATAAATGTCTAAAGAGATGCTTATTCCGCCACTGATAAACAACCGCTACTAGTACACATCTTCTTTTTGGTACCCCACGCCGGAACTATGTGGCACAAAGTATCGAGGTCCCGAAGTGCGGAATAAGCTTAACAACATATGGAGCACCTGGCACGTTAGCATGCTAGCAAGTTATATAATTGGCCCAAATACGGCTCTCAGATTCTTATCTATACTAGTAACCCGAGGGGTATTGCTCTAAGTCTTTCCCAAAAGGGATACATGATATATCACATCCCCCACAACCATCGCAAGCACGTAATACCGAGAAATCTTCACGCCTTTCCCGATATTCACCACATACTGAGATAACGAGCTTCAGTGGGCTTATGATAAATCTTGTACTTTCTAAATCTCTACCTTTGATGAAATCATAAATATCGCTGCTGCAGTCGCACCATTGTGAAAGAAGCCGACATCCATCTCCTTTGACTTGCAAGCTGGACTATTGCTAAAACCTTTATTGTTTCGCCTCACTGCTCAAATATCGTTTCGTCATGGCCACTGTTTTGGTCAGGGACCAGAAGTACCTCGATGTCTCCGAGTCTGAGATCTCTGTTGACTCGGTGCCACCACTGGGGGCGCCTGTAACCGAGAAGACTCATCTGTTCCAACGGGGCAAGGGTTTTGATGCAGATGCAATCGCTACCCAAGTAAGTGACCTTGGATCTGCTACGTTACTGGTACTTGCCTCTAACACCATTTGTACAGGCCAGCGTTTTTGATGATCCTAAAACTGCCGAGCAATATCAGCCGCGATCAGACTGGTAAGGTCACCTATCCATCTATAGACCTTATGATAAGTCTTACTAATAGCTTTGATCAGGGAAAACCTCAGTCGCTTTGATCCCCTCGCTCGATGGACCTGGGGGGAAGAAAAGCAGTTGGTCCGCAAAATCGACATCAAAATTATGATCTGGGCATGTACCATGTTCATGGCTCTAGAGTTGGACAGAGCCAATATTTCCCAAGCCTTGACGGACAATCTCCTAGGTGACTTGGGCTTGACGACCAATGGTACGTTTGGCCTGCTTACACATATTGTATTCAGTGATTGATTATGATGCTCCAGACTTTAACCTTGGAAACACGGTGTTCAAGCTCTCATTCCTCTGCGCTGAGCTGCCATCACAGCTTGTCTCTAAATGGATGGGTCCTGATCGTTGGATCCCGACCCAAATGTGCCTCTGGAGTATTGTTGCGGCGGCGCAGTTCTGGTTGTCAGGCCGCGAATCGTTTCTCACCTGTCGTGCACTTCTTGGAATTCTACAGGGTGGCTTTATTCCTGATGTAAGTCAAGTCTCGTTGGGTCACTTCTTCATCGACATCAACCATGTTGACTGATCTCATCAAGGTGATTCTGTACCTCTCATACTTTTACAAGCACCACGAGCTTTCGATTCGTCTAGGGTTCTTCTGGACCATGATGAGCGTCGCCGACATCATCTCGGCGCTTCTTGCGGCTGCCTTGTTGGAGATGCGAGGTATCAACGGTCACGCTGGTTGGCGATGGCTGTTCCTCATTGAGGGCCTCATCACTCTGATCTTCGGCCTCCTTGCCTATGGTCTCATGCCCCCGGGCCCAATCCAAACTGCCAATTGGTTCCGTGGAAAGACAGGCTGGTTCACCCAGAGAGAAGAAGTCATCATGGTCAACCGCATCATCCGCGAAGATCCCACCAAGAGCTCAATGCACAACCGACAGCCCATTACATTCAAACTGCTGTTCCAGAGTCTAAGTGACTACGACCTTTGGCCATTATATCTGCTTGGGTTGACCTTCCAGATCCCTGCCACCCCGGAGGGGCAGTACTTGACTCTGTCGCTCAAGGGCCTCGGCTTCAACACGCTCCAGTCCAATCTCTTAAGCATTCCATATACTGTATTTCATATTATTACCATGTTGATCCTCACTTATTCGGCCGAGTATGTGAAGAACCTGACCCTCATGGGAATAATTGGTCAGATCTGGATCCTGCCTTGTCTTATTTGGTTCAATGTCGCCAATACCCAGACAGCTAGCCGTTGGACTGTCTATGCCGTCACCACTGTGCTGCTGTCCTATCCAAATGGTGAGTGGAAAGAAAGAAACATGCAACAACAAACAATAGCTAACTGTTTCCATTCAGCCCATCCTATCCAAGTAGCTTGGAACTCTCGCAACTCGAACAGCGTACGCTCTCGAACCGTATCAGCTGCCTGTTACAACATGTTTTGTCAAGCTGGCGGTATTATCGCTTCCAACATCTATCGCAAGGATGACGCTCCTCGATACCACCGTGGTAATCGACAGTTGCTTGCTATTCTCATCATGAATCTTGTCCTTTATGTCCTGGTCAAGGTTTACTATATCCTCCGCAATAAGTCGCGCGATAAGAAATGGAATGCTATGACTGAGTCAGAGAGGTTGGATTATCTTGATACTACCAAGGATGAAGGGAACAGAAGACTGGATTTTAGATTCGCTCATTAAGATATCGTTGCTTTCTTTCCACGACGAAAGCTTAGTTATCCCGATTACTTCCCCATCAACTCACTGAAGCTTGTCAATCAAGAAGAGGGTAGTTAGAAACATGATAGTTGACCATATATAAATAGTGTCCATTTCTTAAACTACTAGAGGTGCCTGACCAAAACATGGACAAGTGGTGCATCTGGAAGATCAGTGCTATTCTCACAATATTCCCTTGTTAAAGTATATGGACCTACAAAGACCAACAATAAACAACCTTATCTTCACATCGTGAATCTTTTTATGTCATAGCATCAACTTCTATCTGTTTTCAATATCTACGCAGCGGACAGAATCTAATAGAGTAGGTAAATCTTACAATTAGGTCACTACCACGTCAAGAGTTTCCGCTCAAATACCATCTTTAACAAGCGATGACAATTTACAATAATAAATGCCGTAATGCAAACTAAGTTCAGTGTGGTGATATACATTCTTTGAGTCCATTGTATTGACACCAGCGCATGTACGATGACGCAGCTCGATTCTAACATAACGTTGTATTCTGTTATCTCTGCTTACTGATACAGCGGTATGAAAAGAATTAGGCTAACCCACTAGCTCTATCGCAGTTCGGATCACAAGTTTATTGGACAATAGAACGGAGATACCTGGTTAACACCGTTAATTGGGGTATGAGCTGCTTGATCTCAAGCTGAACGTCATTGTGTACCAATCATATTTATGCTCTTCGAATCGCGCAATGAATACCCCCATGGCTCGTGCTTTTATTGAATTATTCGGTGATTCCCAGCTTGACTCTTTTGATTCACTTGGACTGATAGATCGCTTTCATCCAAACCTAGATAGAATCACGAATTAAATGAAGAAAACAACATGACACAAAAAGACTTGTCGCAAAGTAGTTCTTGGCCTTTGCATAACTGTAGAGTATATATATAGCAAATGCTTCTGTATTGTGATAATCATGGTATGACATACAGCTCTTCCGACGACATCGACTATTGCCTGCCACATACCAGTTGAAACCTACACACAGACACACCAAGCGGATGCTTGTATCCGATGAGCGTGGTTCCCTAGTCTTTCTGAGATGGTGTGTAGGAGATATGTCGAGCAGATTGCGCCAGATGAGGTGATGAAGGATATACCAGCCTGTGATTAGCTTTTTGTGAACAAGCAATTGGACTCTTTGGAGATTTCGAGTTTACTTTTAAAGGAGGCGCACTGCTGTTCAAAATACAAGCAACGAGAAAGAGCACTTATAGCAACACCCGTCTCAAAGAACTGTGACCGCAAGTACCCTTAAGCATCTCTTTCAATACATCATATATAAACTCTTAGTTACTCATCATGTCGCCACCTGCTGCTGACGTTGACACCCCCAGCGCTGCTCCAGCAGTCCAGCCTGTGGTTAAAACCGTCCCAGGTACCGAAACCAGCAGCGCCTCACGCCTGACTGGTCCCCTGTCCTACAGCGGTAGCCTTGACGCTGAAGAGCAATTTGATGTCACTGCTGTAATCGGCCGCGAGTTTCCTAAGCTGCAGCTCAGCGAGATCTTGAAGGATGACAACAAACTCAGAGACTTAGCCGTGCTTGGTATGACTATCTGGGCACTAGAGTGGCTCATACAAACCAGTGCTAACTAATCTAGTTTCCCAACGCGGTGTCGTCTTCTTCCGGAATCAAGACCTCAACATCGACGATCAGAAATATCTTGGACAGAAGCTTGGAGAGCTGACAGGCAAACCAGAGACATCCAAGGTTTGTCACTTCAAATGCTTGTTCTGATTATTCAACTGACCATTCAGCTCCATCGACATGCGCTCTCAAACAGTAAGCGTGGTATTGCTGTTGATGAGAATGGAAGACTTGATGATGAAGTCTCCGTCATCTCCTCTGAGCAGAACCGCAAGTTCTATAATGAAAAATGGAGCTCCCTTTCTAAGAATCTAGCTGGAGAGGGATGGCATGCTGAGTAAGTGTATAAAGGGAACGTCAAATACTAGCATTCTGCTAATGAGTTTATAGCATCACCTTTGAGAATATCCCATCTGACTATGCCATTCTCAAAATCATCCAACCTCCGCAAGACGTTGGTGGTGATACACTCTGGGCGTCTGGGTACGAACTTTACGATCGCCTGTCGCCACCTTTCAAGAAGCTGGCCGAGAACTTGACTGCAACTCACCACCAACCCAACTTCGTGCGAGTCAAGGAGACTTTCGGCGAAGATCTCATTGACGACTACCGTGGTGCTCCAGAGAACACTGGGTTGGATTTCAAGGCTGAGCAGTAAGCATCCCATATCAGCTCCGACAAGTGAAAGAAACTGACAGATCAGCCCTGTTGTGCGTACAAACCCTGTGACTGGTTGGAAGAGTCTCTTCGCCGTGGGTCACCAGCTTTCAGCTGGACACATCAACGGTGTATCTCATACCGAAAGCGAGATTCTCAAGACTTACTGTGAGAGCAATACCTTCCTATAATGAGTTCACAATACTAACTACCCCAAGTTCGCCAACTTATCACCGAGAATCACGACCTTCAAGTACGGTTCCGTTGGGGAAAGAACGATCTCGCTATCTGGGACAAGTGAGTTGCATAGCCGGCCTAGTTCCCTGCCGTTTGTCCAAAACTAACTATAGACTTTCCACAGCCGCTCTGTGTTCCACACCGCTACCAAGTACGTATATTATAACTACTTGACTTCTGAGTCCAGCATGCTAACTACTGATTCTAGTGACTACGTTGGAAAGCGTCAAGGAAACAGGGTTGTCTCTTTGGGCGAGAAACCGTTCTATGACCCTGCTTCCCGTTCACGCAGAGAGGCTCTTGGACTTGTGCAGTAAGATGCCCAGAGCAATCTCTAATATCGTCTCATTTGTACACGTGCCTTGTCCTACGATGGAGAGTAAACAGTAATGACTTGCTTAGCTCCTATCGGTAGTAAACAGTGCATAGTAAATATACAAAATTGATTAAATAACTTTTTGACTATGCCACAGCCACGTTCAGGCCAAACTGGTGACATGTCTCGAGTGACCTGGGAGACAGCGCATGAGCTTTGGGGGCTCCGAGTCTTTCTGGGTAGCGTTCAATGACGAGAGACTTGACACCCTATGTTGATAAGAGGTAGGCTTACAAGAGGCCACAGTGACCACCTCCGGTTGGCCGAAAGGAACTCAGGTTCAGCTCACGTGCTATAAGGGATGCGCGTATAAGGCAAAATTTATAGATCAAGGCATCGTGGATCAAACAGTCCGAAGACTCGGATGCGATGTTATATCCACTTATGAGATCCATTTCTATGCGCGGGTTCGGATAAACCTTGCTTGTGTCAGATTAAGGGTGAACCAAGCGCTGGAACATGAAACAGACTATAAACAACAGCACCAAAAAGAAGACTGAGGCTGACGGCAAGTTCCGTGTGATTTGGCTATCTGATCATGGCCTGAAACGAAGGATGGTTTGGCGGAGATGAATTAAAAGACACGAGCTTACGTGTGAGCTCTTGAAGCTACTCCGGGCTTCATCAAAATACGGATTAAGATTCCATCGAGGAAATTGGCATCGCCTCGCGTGAAAACGAAATTCGACGGACAGTATTTTTTAAGCATAAAATAGGAAGACTTAAAGACTATTGAAGTATCTTCTCAAAGCTTAGTATAAGGTTCGCCGACGACAATCCCAAAGAACTGGTTCATGACAAGGGATAATTACACGGGCGTCAACAAGATACCGAAAACTGCCCTATTCGGCATGATGACATGCCATAACGGGGAGTTATACCACATGAGGAGATTAACAATCCGGATGAGCACAGACATAAAAGCCCTATCCTTGAACAAGGCGAGAATTATGGATCAACTTCTCACGATGGAGACTCTATTGTTTCCGTCTTATTATCCCGCCAATCAGACTCTTTCAACATTTCGTAATAGGATATCAGTCGATTCGCGACATCGTTTCTATATAACTTAAGTTTAGAACGTCTAAGTTGGACATCAGCAAGCATCTCTGGTAGACATTCGTTTTCTGTTCTTTCATTTCTTTCCAACCCAACACTCGTTCAACTAACTCCTATTCATTCTTTCAACCACCACCATGCGTTTCTCTTCAGCCGCTGGCCTCATGGCCCTTGCTACGTCGACCGTAGCTCACTCCAACTCCGCCACCTCCGATCTCGACGGCTCCGTCTGGAAGGCTCTCACACCTCTCAAGTCTCGCTCTTGGACCTCTATCCCCCGAAACCGCCCTACCAAGCGCCAGTCCGGCTGGAACCCGCCCTCCGACCTCGCCACCCCCCTCAAAGAAGTCTGGGATCACGAAGTCAAGACCTACAGCGACGCGCTCGGCTTCAAGAACTACGGCTGGGACCAAGTCATCGCCGGTAAGGGCCAGCTCAACGTCTGCGTTCGCTGGGAGTCTAGCGCTTCTGTGACTGCTGAGCAGCGCACCAAGGTTGCTGCTGCTCTTCAGGACTCGTATAGTGCTTGGATGAAGTGGGTTTCGGGCTACGATAACTTTCCTTATGAAGAAGTCAAGATCAATGTCGTTGGATGGGCTGTCAAGAACAAGAGCCTTCTCCAGGGCTCCACTGAAGGTCTTGATATCTACACCGACACCGACGCCGAGGGCATTCCCCAGTGTTCTGAGAAGTGCGGCCGTTTCTTCCACCAGGACGGTGATTACAGCAGCTGCCCCGGAGGCGCTGAGCGACACTACGATAACTCCCTCTGGCTGACCGATGGTATGCAGGGCGGAGCCGGTGGTGATTGGGGTCAGCGTATTGGACGAGAGTACTTCATGGATCTCCTTGGCCAAAAGGACATTCACATTCTCGAGCACGAGATTGGTCATACTTTCGCCCTTGACGATTTCTACGACTGGACTCCCACCGGACAGACCAACTTCATCATGCTTGCTGGTTCTTCCACCAAGGTCACTGACTTCGATGGCTGGATGTTGCGAAACTGGTGGTACGAGCTTTCTCGCAAGCGTGGCTGGCAATCTACTGCTTCTAGCTCTGCCTCAAAGGGTACATCAACCGACAAGGCTGTTACTCCTGTCTCGTCAAAGGCTACTAGCACCAAGACTACTGCTGCTAAGCCCACCACTACCACTGTCAAACAGGCTGCTACCCAGACTGCGGCCAAGCCTGCCAAGGACACCCCCTCAAGCGTTACTGCTGCTGCCTACGCTCAGTGCGGCGGTGGTGCTGGCTACACCGGTCCTACCAAGTGCGCCTCTGGTCTGAAGTGCACCAAGCACAGTGAGTGGTACTCTCAGTGCCTTTGAGCTGCTTCATACACACACTATCTGAGCTCGACGCCCGGAACCTTTTCGTATATACTTAGTCACTGGATAGAGACACCTGAGTATTATAAGACATAATCTACTACATATCGATATAGATCCCACCCTCATTCAGTGGGCCATATATACTTCGTCTTATCCTAAGTGATAATAATGTCAAGGAAAGTTTAGTATAACTTTGTAGATCTTCGGGCTAGTCACATCGCTACCAGATGTCAAAAGTTTTCTTGCCCTGACTGACCCCTCCAAGATCCTTGCATAATGCGTTGATCCCGTGTTTCGACTGCTTCGACACCAACCTTTTCGGAAAACCGAACATCCTCTTCATGAACAATCTTGACATCACCAAAGATCTCGTCAATCTCTTCGAGAGATTTGCCTGGACGATTTAGTTAGTATTCGTTGCTAAAAAGATTGAGGACTCTTTTACCTCGAGTTTCGGGATAAACGAAGAAGAAAATAACGGCACAAAGCGCGTTGGTGAGAACGAAAAGAATCTAGAAGATTGTCAGAGTGCAAAGTCAGAGTGATTCAGGGTTAACGTACATAGTACTTCCAGCCCACTGCAGCCAAAGCGATAGGCGAGCACTGGGTGATAATCAGACTGATGGAGTAGTGAACCACCTGCACGATGGCGTTTGCTTTGGCTCGTAGCTCTGTAGTGAAAACCTCAGGGCTGTCACAGTTAGTAAAGGCCAAAAGCCTCCCTCCGGGTGCTGGAGACTTACGGAATGATCCAAGTCATCGGTCCAAGAAGAGCAGAGTAATTCGCCGACACGGCAAAAATACACGCAATCAAACCCCTCTGCGCCGCAGCATTGGTTGGCATACCAGGGATAGCAGGGAATTCAGCTGCCAGGATCGTAATGATCAAGTAGCATAGCGACAACAGCGACGAGCTGATGACCAGAATCTTTTTTCTTCCGATCTTGTCGACAAAGAACAAAGACAGGAAGCAAGCAACTGGACCAACAGAGCCGTAAAGGCCACTGACCAGAAGTTGGCGGTCCTCGCTGAATTGAAGTGTCGCGTAGATAGCGGTCTGGTAATACTGCACGAAAGAAATGCCGGATAGCATAGCTGCTGCCCAGACGAATGTTCCAACAAAGAGACGTTTTCGGAACGCAGGGGTCTTGGCCAGCTCGGCCCAAGAAAGCCTGCCTTGAGCTTGTAGCTCCTCGGAGATGTTGACTTGAATGACAGTGAACTCAGTGCGGCACCAGTCATCATTAGTTCCATCGTAGTGATAAGCTCTAAAAGCTTTCTCAGCTTCATCATGGCGCCCTTTGAGACAAAGCCAACGGGGTGATTCACTGAGAAACAAGACGCCAACGCCGAGGATCAGAGCAGGAATACTTTGGATCGCAAACCCAAGGCGCCATTGGTTTGCATTATGCCATTTGCCCTCGGCAACACCAATCCACAGCGCAACGAAGAAACCCCAAGCTGTCATCATCTGATTCACAGCCGTGACTCTCGCACGTTCATGGGTCTTTGCAATTTCTGCTCCAAAGACTGGAGATACTCCAGTGATGGTACCAACGGCAAAACCAACGAGTAGTCGACCGATGATGAGCATGGCAACATGAGCAGCTCCAGCCATGATCGCACCGCCAATGACACCCCAGATACAACCGAAAGCAATGGCTTTACGACGACCGAGTTTGTCACTCGTGATACCGACCGAGGCACTGCCCAACCAAGCACCTGCTTGGTACATAGACACAATGGCGCCTCGAAGGGGAGGATCTGGTTTGCCGAAGTAGGTGAGGAATGAGCTCAGCGCCAAGCTGGGCGTGATGATGCCAGAGTCACTGGATCGGTTAGCATGAAGACGAGTGATGGAGCATGTTGGCTTACAATCCATAGAGAAAGCCTCCTATTCCAAGGAATATAGAAGTCAAGAAGGGCTTGCTAAGCCAAGCGTCACTCTTCATATTTACAACCGTTCAAAATATCTAAAGAACAATATGATTTAATATCCTCAGCTCATTCATCCCAAAGCGATGCAATGCAACCTCTTTATCTAAACTCGGGGTAAAATTAACCGAAAAACAAGGATGCCGGAGTGTCCCACCAATCTGGGGGAGGCAAAAAAGCTTAGAACATCGATCCTAAATGACAAAAACACTTAGGTGAACTTAGTGATCAGTCATATTACCCTCAGACCAGTTATTTCTGGCATTTGACCTCTGCTTCAGAAGTTTTCTTACTTCCCCAGGGCCCGCCCGCTAATTTCTAGCTCAGTGGAGACCCCCGGGTTTAAACATCTCGGCATAACCGGTTGTAGTTTAGAACGCGGGGTTGGGAATAACATGACAACTCGCCTCGAGAAGTTAGAGTCATTAGGGCATCCTTTAATGCCTTTAGTATGAGTCGTTGACGCGGGGGTGGCTTATCCAGTCTTTTGGGTTCGGCAGTTGAGGGTGGCAGTTGAGGTGTTTCGGTTGCATGTATGCGTGGTTTCGGCTTCTTTTATTACCGGATGATAGCCGACTGACAGTAACATACATCTCGCTTCCAAACACAGATCTCACCTTTGCCAATTTGTCAAAGCTGTGCCTTAGTTCTGGCAAGATTCTGTGGATCTCACTCTGAGTACTGACAAGATGGTGGTAAAACTCATCGTCTACGCCATCGTCGCTCTGGGCCTGGCATATCTCGCCCTCATATTCCCAAGGGTAAGCATAATCCACCAATGACTACCGTCCCTTTACCAATTCTCGCCAACACTCACAAACCCAGCTCCAACAAGAATGGAAGCTCTACTCCCATCGTTCCCAACTCCCTCCAGGACCCAAAACCATCAGAACCGGCATCCGCAAACCATGGCTCTGGTTCCAAGAACTCAGCCAGCAATACGGCGATGTCGTCTATCTCCAGCTCGGCCCAACACCGACCATAATCCTCGGTTCCGCACAAGCAGCCTGGGATCTTCTCGAGAAGCGCGGCGCTGTATTCTCCTCGCGCCCACGATTCATCATGGGCGGTGAATTACTCTCCGGCGGCATGAGAGGTCTTATGGCGCCTTATGCTTCGTTTTGGAGACGATGGAGAAAGTTGCTGCATAGTGGGTTCATGCAGAGACAGAGTGAGACGTACAGACCGATTCAGAGTCTTGAGTCCAAGGTTCTGATGTTTGATCTCTTGAAGAGGCCTGCTGATTTTAGGATGCATTTGGAGAGGTATGCTGCGTCGGTTATTGTTACTGTTACTTATGGGCGGAGGGTTGAGGATGTGAGGAGTGATATCGTGGTGAGACGCAATGCTGAGGCCATGGAGCGTCTGACTATGGTCAAGTGAGTTTACCTCTACTCCATGCCCGATCTGACGCTGACAGATGTTGCAGTATTCCCGGAAAATACGCCGTCGAGCGCTATCCAGCTCTCAAGTACCTCCCGAGCTTCTTGGCCCCATGGAAGAAGGAAGTTTTACAGCAACGCCAGAAAGATATCCAACTCTATACAGAACTCATGGATGAGGTTCGCGAAAAGGTCGCTAAAGGTACAGCACCAACCTGTTTCGCGAAACATCTCCTCGAAGAGCAAGAGAGCTTGGGTATGAGTGATCTGGAAATTGCTTACACTGCTGGATCACCTTTCGGTGCTGGTGTTGAGACAGTAAGCCCGCCTTTTCGCGATAGAGGAATTTTTGACTGACCTTTTGACAGTCTGCGGGCTCACTCGCAAGTTTCCTTCTCGCCTGCGTCAAGTTCGGACCTCAATTCATCCCCAAGGCTCAAGAAGAGCTGGACAGAGTAGTTGGAAGTGATCGACTCCCCACGTTTGATGATCTGCCAAAGCTGGAATACGTTAGAGCTATCGCATCCGAGACTCTTCGATGGAGACCTGTTGCTGTACTAGGAGGTACACCCCATGCTAGCACTGCGGATCACGTCTACAAGGGCATGTTTATTCCCAAGGGAAGTACCATCATCGCACCACTTTGGACCCGTAAGTATCGCATTCATTAATTGTTTAACAATGGCTGATATTGTCAGTGCATCTTAACGAAGCCGACTTCCCTGAGCCTCATGAGTTCAGACCTGAGCGGTTCATGGAGAAGCGAGAGTACCCCGGCACACTTGGCCATAGTGCTTTCGGCTGGGGCCGACGAATTTGCCCGGGCATGCACCTCGGAGCTGCGTCAGTCACGCTCAACATTGCGCGCATCTTATGGGGCTTCGAGGTCAACCCCGAAAAGGATGAGAAGGGACGGGACGTTGAAGTTGATATGTAAGTTGAAAGGCTGATCGCGAAGAAAACTTGGTGCTAATTTTGTGTAGCTTCGCTTATTCGGAAGGCTTCAACTCGAGCCCGTTACCGTTCCCTTGCTCAATTACACCTCGGTCAGTGAAGCATGCTGAGGTCATTGAGAGTGAGCATAACAACGCTTTGGAGGACTTGATGGAGTATACTGCTGTCACAAGCAAGATATCTTGACGTAATGACTAGCAAAAGATCAGAAACTTCGGTATAGGAAGACACGAAGACTAGTTTAAATGGGCCTTTTATTATTGCTCTTAATAATACCTCTCGTAGTAAGCGTGAACGGACTCATCCACTAACTTGAATGAGCTTCTTCAACGATTCCACGGCTTCAACCGTATACTCATTCATATCCGTATTCTCACCCTCAAGCCCATCAAACACCTCCACCGACAACCAACTCCTAAAACCCGTTTTCAGCACAGCATGCAGCATATCCTGAACAGGCAGATACCCCCCATCACACGGTAACGGCCTGTAATCATGACTCCACCTCGCTCTAGGTCGACTACCCTCCTCGTCTTTCTTATCCTCAATAGGAGGATCCATCTTGTACGCATCTGAGATCTGCAACAAGTAAATCCTATCCGCTGGAACAGTGGAAGCTAGTTCTTCAAGACTCTTGTGCCAGCGAGTCTTACGCTCTTCATCGCTGTTTGCTTTGACAAGGCCGTTCTTGGTAGTTGGGTCTCCCCACTCGAGACCTGCGGTTTGGAAGGTGTCAAGACAGAGACCGATGTTGGGCCTGTTGGCCTTTTGGACGATTTGCCAGACTGTTTTCCAAGTTGGAGCGTGCGTGGCCCAGCACCAGTTTTCGTAGGCGATGCTAAAGCCTTTTTCGGCGAGAAGGTCTGCTAGTTCTGCGAGATCGGAGGCCAAGTCGTCGAATGAAGATGAGATGCCCTCAGAGTCAGATGAGCCAACCTATAAATATCAGTAACTGAGGGGTAATATAGATTTACGACGCTGACCTGTAGCAATGTGATACCAGCAGCCTCCATGACCTTGACCCAGCCCTTCGCCTTATCAAAAGCCTGTTTTCTCTGCTCATCATGTTCGCCCTTCTTCCAGCCCTCAAAATTCGCGAAAGGCTGAAGCATCATGATCTTCAAGCCCAACTCATCCGTCAACGACTTGATCTGCTTCGCGACATCCGCAAGCGTGTCATAGTCATCCTCTTTCGGCTGAGATCTATTGAGAAGATTCCCATATTCAAGGATATCGGGCATGGAAAGCTCAATTCCGTCGAAGCCGGCTTTTCGAATGGCGCCGAGCTTATCAGGAAGACTGGCCTTGATCTTCATTGGGATGCTGCATGATGCGAATGAGATGGGGATCTGAGCCCCGTGGTATTGGATCACCATATTGAGGGTATCTAAGAGGTGAAAAATATTTACAAGTGAGATGTTGTTTCGTTGAGGTTGAGACTGAAAGCTCCGTGAGGGTCATGGCAAAAGGCTTCTGACGATGGTTGACGTCATCTCAACCGTCATCATGGCTCCATTTATGTAGTTGATATTTGACGGCAAACCAACGTAATTCTACCTTTTTTCAGTGGTGTCAAGGCAAGAGGTTGTGAAAACCCAGTGGAAGACTTGCGTGATAAAATCTAGCAGAATTAATGAGAATAGGGTTGAGGTATACAATTTGATCGTTCGGTGAGTCGGGCAGTGACCAAGAGATGCTGCAGCTGACGGAATTTCGTGCAACGTCTTGCTGTCAGGCACACCACATAATACTTATATAAGTAGGTATTATCTTATAAGCAGGGACCTATGGGAATTCTAAGCCTCTTGTTGAATCATTAAGTGCCGAGTAGAGCTCAACCTCTGCGCCACATGCATGCATTATAAAACTAGGGGCGCGTAGATCAAGCAGTTAAATCTTGATCGACTCGGCTGGACAACAAAACAATGCTTAAACAAAATGTTTGCTGCAAAAATCAAACTATTCTTTACCCGGCCCGCAAATTGCCCGCTAACAAGTAGTTTTCACGAATCTGGGCATTATAAGAGCTGCAGTCAGTCCACCACGATGAGAATTCAGAGGAAGGAAGATCTTTGTTTCGTTCTCTGTTGAGTGCAGCACCCCTTTCGCTGCCATCTCCACAATGCCCTAGTCTTCGGCAACTGACGAAGAAAAATCATTGGCACAGTCGCCATCATACAAGAACAAGTAATATAGGCATCTGGAGCCCCTCATGGCGTCTGTAGCTCTCTCCAATACCGTCGTGTGTCGGATAATATCGTGATAGTGGACAAAAGGTGTCGCAAAAGTTTCAGACATGACTTCTTGAATCCATTGGCGCAAGAATTCCTCCCAATCCTTAGATTGTAGTGCGCGGCTAGGGCCAAAGCAACGCTTTCGTTCCGTCTCCATATGCGAGTATATACGGAAGTTGCCGTCTTTTCCATCCCCCCCCAGGCTACTAATGTCAACTATCACTTCGCAAGAATCGTTTTCCATGCTGACACCGAAGAGTACGTCAAATTGGCTGTTGAAGTGTGACCGTGATGGCTCGCTTATCCTGATTGCACCCACTCCGAGATCCCCCCTCTGGACCTTTAAGGTAACCATGCCTAACGCCGTGTTCATACTGACATCCCCTCCATATAAGTGCTGAGATTCCCATCTCAGCTTTGGGTAATTAAGACTCAGTTCGTCAACGATGGGCATGAAGTGTAGTGTTCGTTTGTCATTGAAGTTTGGGGTTATGTCGTTGGCCAAGAACTCTATACTGCCGCGGCGAGAATGTTTCGTCACAATAAGGGCTAGATTCGGTAATTGCCGTGAATGCATTGCAGATAAACACAAAGGCTGAGGGGGGAAAGGAAAGCGTGAAACATGGAGAATGTCCCCTATCCTGCGACCAACAACCCGGAGACATGCGACTTGTTGGCGCTTATGCGATTCAGCAATTAAGCCTGTCCAAGTAGCTTGCAGCATAACCACCCAGAATTGATCTTGCGATTGGGTATAAGCTGGTGAACTCATAGCAGGTAGTCGAATCGACAGTCCGCCATTGGTTATGGAATAGACAGAGATGTACTCGCCGATGACTGGAAAGAAGTTCCCAGTAGCCTCAAAGACCGTTGGCCATGGCGCAAGAAGACTGCCCCAGTCGTTCGGGACGTCTTCGTTCCATTCCCAGCAGAATATATTGTGATCGTTGCTGTTTCTTATGATCTCTTCCTGTAGGCGGAAAAATGCTTTTTTCCCTTCCCCATACAGTAGCGGCATATTGATATTAAATATGCCAAGCATACAGTATGCCATGTCTTCGGTACGCGTCGTTGTTCTTTTTGATAGCCAAGACATTTTCTCTGCCGCAGAAGCTTCATGTACGTTTGATAGGCCATCTAGATATACACCACGAATATGAGTGATCGATGTAATCAAACTGGTCAGGGAACCGTCATTCCTGCCAATTTCAGACCAATCCGCGGCATAGAATATCAGGTTTTTGGGCGCTATAAGCTCTTGGAGTGTCCAGCCTCGCGTGAACCAACGACTTTTCTCGATTTGTGAATGTATTACATCCTCACTTTGACTCGAGGTAACGACATCAGCGAGGTAAGCAAAGCACACCTTAGACTTGTGATAGTAGTCGAACATCGAGTTTATCGCTTCCGACAACTCGGCTGAACTCCTCTTGTCGATACAGTTCGTATCAACCCAGAGCCACTCCAAGTTGTGTTTCGAAGCTTCGCTGCATGCCTTTAGGATCTTTGAATACCCTTGTTTCCAAGCGGCTTGCTGATGGTGTTGCCACTCTTCAAATTTGACTTCCTCGTCACCCCAGGCATGAGACAAAATAGCATAAGGCGGGGCATCTTCATTGAAGAACTCCCCGAGCTTTAAAGTACGTATGTTGATAAGACGCATTGGATTGGACTGGCAGAGTGATTTGGAAGGCCGAAACGAAGGTGTTTGATGTATCTAGATCTGATGAACATTACGTGCAAAGGGCGGACAAGACTGGGTGCCTATTTGCTGACTGCAGTACGTAGAAAGTACTCGAGGGCACACCAAAGCGTGGCTCTTTGTGCTCTTCTCAGATATTACGCGCTTCCGTAAAAGGGATGACAGGAGTAAATCTGTTGGAGTGGATGAAGCAAAATGGTCGATTTGATTGAATTGGGCTTTGCGAGGGCGACAATGATTTCGATGAAGAGCGGGGTGGGTAACGTATTAACAGCTGAGTCTGCATGACAACTGTTCCTGCACACTTGATTTGCTGGCGATGCAATCCGCGTCACAGCCTTGTTTGTAATTGCTCAGCCCATATTGTAAGGCAACTTGGCAGGCATGCCTTCTCTGACGCGACTTGCTGACCAATGTAACAAAAACATGGTCATCTTGTTTCTCAACAAATTCGCGACACTGACAGCCTGATCAGATGTCAGTCTTGGTCAATTGCCATTACAAAGTTTTGATGGTAGGATATTATAAGCAATATTTCAATGGTCGTAGTGGGCATCAAAGGCATCTCATTATTTCAGCCGAGAGCGTTGCTTAAACTTTGCGCTAGTCTCTCACGATCAGACTAAATCACGTGCCGTCTGGAGCTTAATTCCGATCGGTTTAGTAACTTCTGATTCGTTATCTCAACCTCCTTCTTTTAATGGCCCATGATGCGTAAATACATGAGCAAGCGGCAAAGACCCTGCGACTTCTGCCGTTCTCGTAAAACCGCTTGTCGGATTGAGTCCTCCCCTCCATGTCGGTTATGTCAGCAATACGGGCGAGAATGCACTTTTGTAGAGGCCGCCCGACCTCGCAAGAGACAGCAAACGGCCGAGACCAGCCCTGGATATCATGACGCAGAGGATACAATTGGATCATCAAGTGGCGTTATAGAAGAGCCTTTCACATCGTTTAATCACGATGAGATCTCGCCGGCAGAATCGGGCGGCTTTCCCGACATTAACATGGACTTCCTTCAAGACCTCGACATGGACGCTCCTGAATATCAGTTCATGTTCCAAACACCCGATAACAACCCTCCATCTACCGCAGCTGAATCAACGGATGGTTCATACAGCAAGATCTATCCCTTGTTAGATGGACATGAAAATCTCCACCCAGAAATGCTTGGGATCAGTGGAGATATGGATCCTTATCTGCTCCAGCGCTATCAATCAGATGAGCACGGCACATTCAAGTTCAAACAGCTCGCGATACGATCAGTGAACAACGACCCGCCCGTCCAGTTTCTAATTTCACAACCGTCGCTATTTGCTCAAAGTCGGAAAGAGGCTGGACATACTGGCGTGTCAATATCATCACAAAGAGTCGAGCTTGAGAAGGCCATCCCTCAAAACATGGGCAAAAGGTTGATAAGTCTTTACAACAAATTCATCGCACCACATTACCCAATATTCTCAACAGAATCCCCTCCTGATCCGGCAACGAGCGCGCCTTGTTTGCTGGCAGCTATCTACTCAATTGCTCTCCCTTTCGCCATGTACGACGACCAACTCTGCATTGATATGGCCTATGACTCACCCAATGCTGAAGACCTAGCCCATCTTATCAACTCTGCAGTTGCTTTCGACATTCACTCCGCAAATCTTGCCACTGTTCAAACTCTGCTTTTACTCATCACCCGACCTTCTTCTAACCCTCTTGTGTCAGATGCATCCTACCGATGGACAACAATGGGAACGCTAGTATCGGCAGCTACGAACATCGGCCTTCATCTCGATCCCTCTCTTTGGAACATCCCGCCCGCTCAAATAGCTGCGAGACGGAGACTCTCATTCTTTGTGTATGCCCTTGATAGATGGTTGGCAGCTGCTTTGGGAAGGCCGCCTCATATCAGCCGCGCAAATTGGCTGGTGGATGAACTGTCAGCTCAAGATGAGCATGCTTCTGGCCTTGATGCGCCGCAATGGACTGATACAATGGCTTTTTCAGGCCTAACATCTTCCCTAGCCTCCACTCTCGATCGTCTTTAGTAAGCAAACTTCTGCCATTCACCGCTGTCTTTTGAAGCTGACCTCCGTTTTGTTCTCTTCGTTCATCTAGTCTTATTCGAAGACCAGAAGAGATGAAAACAACCGTACTTGAGCTCTGCGAATCTTTGGACCGCACGAATTCCGATAGGAACAGGTCAACAGATCCTAACAATGTCAAGTCGATGCCTGGAATAGCCATCAAGCTTGGTTACTATTACATACAACTACTCATACTACGCGCCGCCGTCCACGCCCAAAATTCTGACCCCTCAACATCCAACTCTTCAGATCAATGGTCCCCACGCGAGAGCCTGAAGACAGTTTTGGAACAATATTCTGACTTCCTCAAAACTCTCAAGAGCGATGAGACAGCGGAGCACTGGCCACCTTGGTGCCAAAGCGCATTCTCATCACTCTGCTTTGCCATGCTATTCATGTTTGTCTCAGCCACTACTTACGAAGAAGCACTTTCGTGCATGGAGCTACTTCAATCAACACGGAGGCAAATGCGTCTCAAGGCCAATGCTTTCGTAGTCATCCGATTAGGCTTGCTGAGAATGGACGCCATATTCTGGCGAGGTGTCGACCAGGTACTCAAATTGGAACCGCACGTCAAGCTTGCGTTGGACGCGTCAAAACATGCAACATAAAAATCTATATAATTCTGCTTACAATAATGATCTGGTGGGAAGGGTGCTCAGAATGTCCTCGATGCTCTTGGCCGCATCCAGAGCCATACCATAGCCAGCTTGAAAGCCTGTACCGCCAGCGCCGTAATTGTGCACGATCACGCGTCTCTCTCCGTTGACTGGTATCTCATCACGCTCAATTCTTGCGCCACCTTCACGAGATGGCCGCATGCCTGCGAAGGCAGCCAAGACTTCAGGCTCCTTCTGCTGTAACTCTTTGCTTAATTCTGTTGTTCTTTGGAGAATGGACTCGCTCTCCGAAGAGTACGTTGCGCTATCACTGTCATTTTGTTAGTCGTGTTCTACGCTTCAGCATCAAGAGACTTACTCATTGCCCTTCTGCATATATCCTCCCAAAATGACATTACCATTTGATCCAGGTCTCGGGATGACATACGTCTCATAGTCCTTGCCGTGGCGCATGACATTAGTACTGACATGAGATGCCCTCACGAGCAGAACCTGGCCTCGAGTTGGATAGCACTTCTCGTCTTGCACGCCTGCAAGTGTCTTTGCTGCGTTGCCTGTGCAATTGAAGACAACTTTCGTGGCCGGATTGTTGTACGCCTCATAGATACTGCCGAGCTTTCGGCGGATGAACCGCACGCCAAACTCTTCTTTCAACCTGTTATACAGATATAGGCAGTGAGCGGGCGCGTTGACAGTCAAGGTTGTGAATGCACATCCAAACTTGACGCCTTTGGGAAGCTCTTGGGCAGACAAGGCTCGGAACTACAGACTGTCAGTCCCTTTGAATGATCCAAAGCATGTAGCATTAATATTGGCTCACATCGTCGAGGTAGTCGGCCATGGCCTTGATCTTGTCATGCGGCACATTATCATCCCAAAACTCAATCGACGGCGTCCTCTTGACGAAAGACTTCTCAGAGTCTTGTGCAGCAAGCTTCTTCAAGTGCGAATAACCGTGGCGATCCCATTTTATCGCATTGGCATCAGTGCCAGAAATGGCAGAAAAGTTACAACCAGCCCTGATCCGTCTATCAGTGCAGCTCACGGCTTAAATTTGAGAAAGGCTTACCAGGGTGAAGTATATGATGGCGAAGTGTCGCCGGGTAGATACTCAGCTATGACCGTTATGTTCTTTCCGTAGCCTTGCTGAGATAGGACGAAAGCGACATCGAGGCCAATGATTCCAGCCCTGGCCAGAGTGGTTCAGTTTGAGATCACAGAGTTTTGATAAGGCGACTTACCCGACGATGACGATGCTATCAGACGCCATTCTTGGTCTTCAGTTGCAATTAATAGATAATTATCAATTGGTATCGTGATTAGATAGAAGAATTTACTTCTGTATGGAGGACACTTGAGATTTATCTTAGGTTGCTCAATCTTTTTCACGATGCCGGCTAACAACCGCGGACATGTCCGATTTCGCCTAGCTTCGGCCAACCCTTGTCCACTTCCATCGGCGTCGAATGTGATTGGTGGCGTTCGCAGAGTTGGCCGCGGGAAACATCCCCACGGAAAGATTGTTGAGCCTGGAGACATGAATCGTACGATAACTCGGTAACTGTCGACGGTGACTGGCGAAATGGATGGTAAATGAGAGAAACAAGGCGACAAAGCCATACAAATGAGTCATTCGTTCTCAGTCAATGGCCGCTTGTATACTCAATATCAACATTTGCACTGTAGGGTAGTCGGTTGCACCAGGACGTAAGTAAATAAACCTGTCGTTCAGTCCTTCAATGGTCAGTGGTTCGCATATTCGTCACCGTACGATGCCATCGAGGTGAAGATACAGTTAGAATAATTTGTCATCTATGAACCTATCCCATAAAGGAGAAGCGAGGAAACTTAGTACCTCTTATCTAAGTAACACAAAGATTAGGTAAACTCAGTAATCTTTTGAGAACTTTAGACCAGTTTATCTTGAAATCCTAATTCAATACCCCCTGGGGCTCGTGTACACTTCTTAGTAACTCGGCTGTATCCTCAATGAACTCAAAAGCCTTGGCCAATCCCCTCTCTGGATGGTTATAATGTGCAAAAGCATGAGGACAGCCAGCATATCTCTTCATAGTAACCTCGTTCCCACCATCCTGCAACAATCGCCCATAGTACTCCCCCTCATCTCGCTCCAGATCAAATTCTGCCGTGACGATATGCACCCGGGCAAGGTTTTTGAAGTTTGGAGCAATGACTGGGGTGAGAATCCACTCATTGTTCAATTTCCCCTCAAGCTCGTCTGTCAAACCACGTCAGCATCATCCTTGGAGTCACTATGACTGTACTCACCCGCGTCCTCGCTCACGAAATATTTCAAGAACCATTGTTCTCGCCCAAGAGGTCCCCATGGCACGCCCTCTAGCTGGTGCACACTCTCATAGGGACAGTTCTCTGCTGTTAACCTTTTTATCTTGGAATTACAGTAGCGCATGTCTGTAGCTGGGACAATCATGAGCTGCAACTTGATGTCGATGCCCTCATCGCGAGCAAAGTGGCCTAGAACAGCAGACATGTGACCACCTGCCGAAAGACCGCCGAACGAGACGCTCTTAGGGTTGATGTTAAGCTCAGCCGCGTTGTTTATGGTCTGCGTAAAGTTAGCGAGGTGGCTCATACAATAGGACTAGTCGAAGGCTTGCCCATTTCACAGCATCCCAGCAGTCATAGATAGCTGTTGGATACCTATACTCAGGACCCATGCGGTAATCAACATCAATGACTTTGATGAACGCCTTGTTGCACATATGCCGACACCACGCCGCTTCCGATTGAAGACCGCCCAGTACCCAACCTCCACCATGGAAGTTCAGGTGGACAGGAAAAGGTCCTGGCCCATCTGGAGTGTAGACTCTAATAGTGACAGAGCCTTCTGGTTTTGTTACAGGAATTTGCCTATCCTCAACATGAAAGACTTCGGGGCCTTTGTATGTTGAGTATGTGAAGCTGAATTTTGCTGGATCGAGACGGTATTCTTCAATGCTGACTTCATCAGCTCGAATCATGGAACTCCCATGAGTGTTCCATAGTTTTCGCCATTCTGGGTCAAGGCCTGGATATTCATCTGGTCCTATTTCCAAGCGCTTCAGGCTTGCAAATGAGGCTGTTACCTCTTCAGTTGCTGTCGTAGTATAAGACATGATAGAGATAGCAAAGGTGATAGTAACAAATCAATAAAATTGACTAGATAGATTCCATTCAGACGCCCATTTTTAGAAATACTTATTTTATCTCCCATGTAAATCGCCTCCAATTACGGCGTCGCTCCTGATTGGTGGCGTTCTCAACGCCGATCAACCACGCTATCTGAGGAGATAGCGCCAGATAGGCCGTCGAAGGCCGCCTATCAGAACCCACAGCGATGACCCCGCGTTATCTCTCAGCAGGGTTCCCAGCAGAATGGGTCTGCCGGTCCGGGGTAAGTTTCTCCAACTCATGATGTTTATATACAGGGCGTCGCATCCCGAGAAATGAAGAACCCACCATCGTTCGAGAGTCGAATCATCCCTTTGTTACTGAGTTAGAGAATATGACGACTGAAATCAACATGGAGAAGAAGATTGAGAGCAATCCTGTTGATGCTAAGAGTATTGCGGGACGTGAAGAGCAGTGGCAAGGTTTGAGAAGGGTTCCTGATAAGTTACCCAAGATCGCTTTGTTGATTTTGGCCGTCGAGGTAAGAACCTAATGCTTCTGAGTATTTGGGATACGGGGAGTTGGACTGACTGACATCATGTAGCTTGGTGAGCGATTTACCTACTTTGGTCTCTCTGGACCAATCCAGAATTACATCAAGTTTGTCACCATCATGATGCTTCAGCTCTCGTCATATTAACAGTGCTCAGCAACCCATACGATCCTAGCTCCGATCTTCCAGGTGCCCTTGGCAAAGGCCAAGCTGTTGCTACGGCCCTCGGAAACTTCTTCAAGTTCTGGGCCTACGCTTCGACAGTCATTGGTGCTATCGTCGCAGGTAAGTCTCAAGCAACCTCGTGCAATCACCCAGTGTCTAACCGAAGTAATCCAGACCAATATCTCGGCAAGTTCAGAGCTATCTGCCTCGCCTGCGTCATCTACGTCATCGGTCTCATCATCCTCGTCTCGACTTCAACACCTACAGCCCTTCTCAACAATGCCGGCCTTGGAGGCCTCGTCGCTGCCATGGTCACAATTGGTCTGGGAACTGGTGGTATCAAGGCCAATGTTACGCCTATGTGTGCTGAGCAGTATCAGCATTCGCAGCCGGTTCTCAAGACTCTCAAGTCAGGAGAGGAGGTCATTGTTGACCCTGAACTTACTGTGCAGAGACTCTTCATGTGGTAAGACACGTTTACTAAGTCTAGGATATACACCCGCTAATCAACGTCAAGGTTTTACTGGGTCGTCAACATTGGAGCTCTTTCACCGCTCATCACAGTCAACGTTGAAGCTCACCATTCATTCTGGTTGGCATACTTGGTCCCACTGATGTAAGTCTTTCACCTGACATACCCAAACCCACTAGCTGACTACATTAATCGCAGTGCTATTCTCATCTCTGCCGCCGTTTTCATCTCCGGTCGAAACAAGTACATCCGCGTTCCTCCAGTTGGCTCAGCTATTCTCGATGCGTGCCGCACAACGAGCATCGCCATCAAGGAGAAGGGCTTTGAGAATGCACGACCATCAATCCTTAGAGCAACAGGCCACAATGACAAATACCCATTGGCCAGTCAAGAGAGGTACACCGATGAGTATGTCGGGGATGTCCAGCGGGGACTCAAGAGCTGCAAGGTATGTGACCAATCTTGCGATCTTCAAGATAAGTTACTTACAGTTGTGTGTAGATGTTCCTTTTCTTCCCATTCTACTTCATCTGCTGGAATCAGATGTGGAATAACCTCATCTCCCAAGCCGGAACCATGGCTCTCCACGGAACACCCAATGATCTTCTCCAGAACCTCGATCCCATTGCCCTTTGCTTCTTCATCCCCTTCCTCGACCGTAAGTAATCTCCTAGAACATCCTCGTCTATAAACATAACCCTAACATTCGACGCTTCAGTGATCGTATATCCCCTTCTTCGAAAGTACAGAATCGACTTCGACCCAGTCACCCGCATCTTCATGGGTTTCATGTTCGCGTCTATCTCGATGGCCTACGCATGCGTCCTCCAGCATTACATCTACAAGTCACCACCAAACAGTATCCACGTTTGGATCCAGGCTCCAGCATACATCCTCGTGGCCCTATCTGAAGCCTTCGTCATCATCACAGGTCTCGAGCTAGCCTTTACCCAGGCACCAAAGAAGTAAGCTATCCACTCCGTCCCTGACAACCAAGGGGAGCAAGAAAACCTAGCGCCTCTTACCTAAGTAATGAAAAGACTTGGGCAAACTTGTCTAAAGTCCTAGTAAGATATCCTAAGACTTAGGTAAACTTAGTATATCTTACTAGAACTTTAGACCAGTTTATTTTGGCGCCCTAATTCAACATCAAAAGTTTTCTTACTAACCATAACCTCTTAGTCTTCGATCTGTCATCTCAGCTCTGTTCTGGTTGACCATTGCTGTGGCTGCTGCGATCTGCATTGCCCTCGGCGCAGTCTCTCAGGACCCATATCTTGTGTGGATGTATGGAGCTGTAGGAATCTCAGGGTTTATTGCTGGTTGTACATTTTACGCT
The DNA here is from genome assembly GCA_013755755.1 of Fusarium sp. NRRL 25184. Taxonomy (NCBI): domain Eukaryota; kingdom Fungi; phylum Ascomycota; class Sordariomycetes; order Hypocreales; family Nectriaceae; genus Fusarium; species Fusarium sp. NRRL 25184. Next base: position 39,873 of record JABSSZ010000551.1, on the reverse strand, counting down.
TGCTTCTATAAAGGGCGGAAACAACATCTCTCCCGAGATGAGATAGTCATCGAGGGCAGTTTAGGAAACTAGAACTGGCAAGAATCTACAAAATATATAGCTCGCCCAATACAGACCGACCCTTTTGTTTATGCATCCAATCGGAAGAGTAGCGGATATGACCAGTATTTATGAACTGGAAAAGGTCAGAATATTTAAACAGTGCGAGGGATCTAAGAACGGCGACAATAGGCATATTACGTGCCTTTGCAGCTTGTAAAACACCAGGGGGAAGTATAAGCAGGCGAAGAGGAAGGAGTCTATAAAGTGCTTCTTAGGCAAATAGATAGTTAAAAGGGACCATCTTTATAATCTAATAGATAGCAATATCTGTATAATAAGTATAAAATACAGCACATCTTCGGGTAAGATATTGAGGTCCATATCTATAGTAAAGTATCAGGAAAATGAGAGATTTCGGACGCAACCAGGCTATTGATAAATGCCTCGAGGATAATGAAAATGATGTCATTCTCGGCCCAGCAGATAGCGAGATTGACGATTACTACAGCGCCGCTGGTAGGTCCTCGTGAAAGCTCATAAATCTTGATACTGACGCGGGCACAGGTTACCCAATGGCTTGCCTTCCTTTGTCTTATTGCGACTACAACATGCGTCCATTTGGAATTTGTGCACTAGCTTCAGAGTATCAAGAAGGCCTACTGATCCAACTGATGAGTGCTTGGGATGGGGTTGTGGAGAGAAAGCGAGTGTTGCCTAGATGCCTTGAGGGACCTACACCCCCTGCTTGCACTTGAGATAATTCAGTGATCAAGCACCGCTGGTTAGAGCCCTGTGGCTACTTAGAGGTTTACGAAGGAACGTAAGGGGATGGTCTCTTTGTCATTTAGATGTTTTTGTTATATGAAGAGAAGAGACTTGTCTTTCACGTTTCCGCACTTTACTACTACCTAGCCTTTAGAATTCTAGTAGATTGGAATTCACAGCATTACCAATCACGGGATACTTACATGCTGTTGTGAACTAGATTTAGAGCTTACAATATAAACATCAAGCCCTTCTTCTCACTGCTTTCTAACCTGAATCTAATATGCTGGCCGTAAGGTTAAGATTTAGGGTGAAAGCTAACGTGAAGATACGTGAATGGTGAAGAGATGCTCTCCTATGCTAACTAAGTTCATTGTGCTGGATATATGCTCTCGGCTACATGTCTCAACTGCGAATAAGATATCTAGTTCACAGTTTAGACATTATATCAGGATTCCTGACCAATTGCTATAGCATAAATGCTAATAGAAACTTCGTTATTATACTCCGTCAATCAGAGTCGTCATACGACACCGTAGCTTTACGCTGAATAGTATTTTTAAAGCCTAGCTGCCCCTCAGTAATTAACAAGCGGAATTCTCTTAGGAATAGAATATTCTTCGACTCCTCACATTCCTGTGACTTCCTTCACCTTGATCTGACCTGACCAACCGTCCAGCAAAAACGCCGACAAAATGGTCCAGTGGTCCTTCTTACCCGTCGAGATCCGCTGCATGATTTTGGAGGCCCTGACAGCACACCAATCCATCGCATCGTATGCCTCGGTGTCAAAAGAATGGCGAACCGTCGTTGAAAAAAAGACCTTTTCTCATCTCAGACTTCACCCCTCATGTCTCGACCACCTCCAGCAGCTCAGCGATCACTACAGGGGGATGATTGAGCATCTATGGCTCAACATAGAGCTCAAAGGATATACATGTCGATCTTGCCATAAGAGAGAGTCGTCTACACTGTCATATTCCATTGCAAGAATCCTGAACGAAGCCATCACCAGGCTATTCTCCATCCTGACAACGTGGAGAGAGCCTTTGACTCTGGAACTTAATGCTTACAGTCCAAGCGACTCGGAACACTGGTTTAAGAACAGTTACTTCGGAGCTCCTGGCGAAGATAAATTCGAGTGTCAACCGCATAGCGCAGATCCCATTCACGATCCAGAGCATGGGTGGTCCATGGGCCATGTCACTAAAGCGCCACCAGACGACGCTCTACGACGACCTTTTGGACTATCTGAGCTTAAATTTCGGCAGGGACTACCATCAGTCCACGCCGTGACTAAGTTTGTTCTGCGCCGACAGTGCCGTCAGCAGTTCAATCCTGACACCATACAATACCTTTGGTCAAGGCTCCCCAACCTGGAAGAGATCAGCTATGAGCCGTGGCAATCACACATGAAAGTGGTACAATACGTTTCGGATATAGGCAAGTAATAAGATGAAAAGTAAATGATGTTCCAGCGCTGACAAAATAAATAATAGGTTTTATAAATACGATCTACAGTCTCCCGGAAACCGTTAAAAAAATCACCATATTCGAAGATTTCAATGAGAATTTCTTGGAATTGTATGCTCTTGGTAGAGGTATTCTCTCAGAGCTAAATCCAGAACGAGTCAGACTTCCCTATCCCATCCTCGGCACCGTGTTTGCCGCTCAAAGCCGGCAGCTCGAGCATCTTTCCGTCTCTTTCATGATCGATGCGCGCCATTTCTTCGATGCGTGTCTAGCAAATTGGAGGTGGCCTCAGCTACAAACTCTCTCATTGACAAGCCGAGCGGTCATCAACAACGACCGTCAGACCAACACGCTCCTTCAAAAAGCTGCAAAAGTCGCGCTCCACATGCCCAAACTTCATACATTGACTATATGGCACGGAGAAAGAAGAGAAGCTTGCGCTTTCACCTATCATCGAAAGGATGCTTCGATATACTGGCAAGGCACACAAGATGTGGAGTTGGAGTCTGAGACTCTCGACGCATGGGAGAAAGTAGCCAAAAAATACGCTGAGAGAGTGCTCACAGTTAACAAAAGACTGTTCATGGAGAATATCACATCTCATGGGGACGCGGTTCATCATTTGGGTCTGCGCCATGTCGTTGACAGAGTATCGCTACAGCAGATAAGAGCAGAGAACCGAGTCTCTTGGCTTGGAGCAACTTGAAAGTCTGGTTTTACGGCGATAAATTGTGGCTACAGCAGTTAGCCTAGGTGAATTGGATGATGTTACTACCAGGCTATTACGAGGAGTGGATGGGCACATTGATCATGGAATACTCGCCGCGGAACATAGACGTCGAGAAATACGCAGTCTTCAGTTCCTGTCCAATTAACAGCCTTCGAAGGATGCGACATGTCCGGATCGAGGTCCTGGCAAGGGTAAACCAGGGGATGTCTACCGCCAGGCGGATTCTTGAGCACGTTTGGATCCTATCTGTCACGGCGGGGGTCTTGGTGTCAGTCTTATTTGGGGGATCGGCTAGGCCGAAACGGATTAGCTAGGCCCCAGAGCGAACATTCTCGAATAAATAGACCCGTGAGTAGTTAGCATGGTTCATGCCTTATTATGAATATATGTCGCACGTTGTTGTCCCGAGGAACGGGTTTGGCTTGATATGACCCCCAAGGTAGATCCAAAGTCGGAAGGGCTGCTGCTCCATGAGCCATAGGAATAAGGCTCAAGGAGCCGAGTAAGAGGGTATTTATCCATAGCTGCGAGCTTCTTTGGTGTCATAGATGGAGTGTTGACTCGTGAATATATTGGGTTGCTTGCATTCTTAAGCTCATCATATACTGTCAAGTTCTTTCCATTCAGCTCTGCACGAACCGATATGACATTCCGCTAGTGTGTACAAGGTGGTTGCCACATCCCCGTACCGTAATATTAGCTGCTGAATAAATAATAAAGCATTGTTTGACTGGAGTGTGGGTGGCACGTATTTTGAACCTAGGTCGCCGGCAAGCCTGCCTGTGAGTGAAGGTCTGGAATGAGATCAGGCCATGGTGAGGTCTACTAGAATTTGACTTTTCACGATCACTTCGAGCGCCTAAATTTGATCTCTCTTGCTGTGACACTTCGGAAGAAGATCGCGTTTACGTCCGAGGGACAGCGAGAATGCTCTATTGTGGCGGACACTGCTTGGAAGCCGATCTAAATGACATCCTATAACTTGTCTGGATTATTGACGCAGTGGACCGAGTTTACGGTGTCCAGGTGCAGATCGTTAACATCCCTCGATACGTAAATGCTAGAGCCTTTGCAGTTCTTCTTCCTGGATAAAATTGGCATCAGTAAGTCAGACACAAGCCAGTAGTAATCTTACTCATATAAGTAGCAGAACGTGCTTTTACGAAGGTGAATGCTGTTAACCTTGAACTTGCTACTGGAGAATTAGTAAAGCTAGGTACGATTATTGACGCAAAACATGCCTGGAGCCAACATTGCCGCATCCATAGCCGTGAACGTCTTCGTGTGATCCTTTGAGGTTCTTCTGATTATAAACTCTAGCCTGTCCGAGGTTAGTTATAGGTTAACCAGCTAGTGCGAATTAAAACTTGCGGTGATAACATCTGCCGCAGCAGCCGCGGCAGCAAAGTAGGAAATAAGTGTAATAATCTGCATGACTGCTATGTATAGTTGCACGACTAATAAGAAGACTTGAACAGTTCACTAACAAGCATGATAAGAGTTAGAGAGATAGCGAGGCTATAGAGACATTTATGAGGCCTTGACGGAAGTCGGCAGTGAAAACGGAGCTGAATACTCCGTACATGGGTCGCGGCAAATAGCTGCCGAGCGTCTAATCATATCAATGGAAGCAAAGAGTAGGCGCTGTGGCTTGGAAAGATCAGCCAAGCTAACCTAATTGCACATACGCTCATGGAGGTCATACGACGCTGTTCTCATCCTGAAACACGCTGCTTCTTATCAGATTATGCTAGGGTTCATTTGTTATCCTTTCCGCAGCGGAAACCTTCCGCATAACTACAGTTCACTTAATAGAACTTGGGTACCAATGTCATGGGTAAGTAATGGATTCGGAAGGTTTCGCATCTCTTGGTATCGTTGGTTAAAATTTCGCTATTCAAAGCGCTACCTCAAATCGCGCGAGCTTACGGATACAGCTTATATTGGTAAAGAAGTCTATGCTCACCTAACTCCTCAAGCTGCTCCTTAGTATATTTACTTCAAATCCTAGCCTTTGTCATCTCAAAATGTGGCTCCTGCTTTTCCACCAGCCACCTGCAGCGGGGTAGCGACCAGGAACACCGCCACAAACAGGTTTATCCCGATCATTCGCAACGTCTGCCAGTTTCGTGGATTTGGAGCAATTATTTCCTTTTCACTCGACTCCGGGACTGATATCGGAACTGCCATGTCTATGCATGATTGGCTGATGGAGATACTTGAATCTTTCCAACAGGTATTTCATGCAAGGAGATCTGATGCGGCTAGATGATGATCATGACCGTACTTAGTACAGGATCCATCTTTCTATGCATTCTCATTGCGATTTGTAGAGATAGCCAAATGAAAGGCTTGAAAATAACTTTTAACCTTGTGCCTCTAATATTTTATTTATTGCCATTCATCTGACTTACTGTAACGACGTGAATCAGAAGTCCATACTTCTTCAATGGTCGAGGCAATAGTGACAATGGATGACTAGCGTTCCCAAAGTACCATACAGACCAATTCGGTAATCTTCAGCTGTTGAGAGAGAAAAAAATGAAGACTAAATCTTACTGTCTCACCCATTTCTAGGACGCGAATAAAAAGGCGAAAACCCCGCCTCAATACTGCATTGTAAACGTTTGCGTTAGTGTCAGCCAGCCACTTCTGGGTCTCGAACAGGCGATGTAACACTAAATCTCACAACTATCGAATTGCCCTTCCCACCTCTGTTATGCATATCACGCCACCATCGTTTACAGGCCAGTAGGATACCGTTCCGCCTCCGGGCGAAACTCAGATGGACATTGTTGGTCTGTACCCTCCATCACTGACATCGATCATGTTGTTTTGCCCATTTTCGATCTTGTTCTTATCAGCTTCTCATCCCCGCAAGTCTAGGCCCGGGCCTTTCGCCGCTATTGATCTTGGCCCATCTTTGGGCTGGAACCGTCGTTATGCCAGAATCGTCAAGCTGAAAAAGAGAGGTATTATCGCAATTGAATGGCAAAATGGGTCATGAATATAAATATTATGTGCCCCTCAGCTTGCACAGCCAGAAAGATCACCTAAATTCGTTCTACAAGTGACTAGAGCATATTCAATCACCATGTCGACAGCTACGCATACTCCACAGTCTGAAAAGACACTGCAAGAGAAGATCGAGCATCTTGGTGATCTCGTGAGGGATCCCAAATCGGACTTGGGCGCCGATGAATTGCCACATCTTCCCGAGCTCATTGATGATTGGTACAACACCGATGTCGATGTCACCAAGGAAGAGTTCCATCGAAGAATTCTCGGAGTCTTTAAAGATTCCAAGCATGAGCAGGTATACAATGGCGTTATGGCTCAATTTCCTGATGAAACACGAAAGGTTCTTGAGGCTTTTATCGATGGCGATAAGACTGCTGAAGAAGCTGGTGAAGCTATCAAGGAGGTTGCACCTAAAGAGCTTGGAGTGTCAGATACCAGCTCTCACTTTCAGACCTTCTCTATGATGGCTCAGCAAGTGACTCCTCCCGGCAAAACTAAGGTTCGTATTCTCCTTCATGGTTGTGCGCTCTTTATTCAACGTTCACAGGGCAAGGAAACCAAGGACTTGACCTTTCAAAATTGGGGCCGCACCGTCAAGAATACTCCTACGGTCACTTATTACCCCGAGACTGTCGCCGAGATCATCGAGATTGTTCGTGACGCTGTTGCCAAGAACAAGGGCATTCGTGTTGCCGGTTTCCGTAAGCTTCTCGTCTTACCAAGCGCCCTCTCAACTAACCGTACTAGGACACTCATGGGCACCCGTTTTCGGGAGGAGTAACAAGGCAGGCCAGTCTACTAATGGCGATGTGTTGATCTCTACCTTGACTGAGACCAACGCAAGCAGGCTGCCCAATCTCACTTCTGTTCCAACGAACCTCTTTCAGCCCAAGGACACGGAACTCAACGCGATCAACGTCATCACGGACAACAAATTTGTAGGAGCTCCGGCTCTGAAGAATGGTAAGAAGTATGTCCAGGTCGGAACGGCGACCACGAATGAAAAGTTCCGGCGGTGGTGTATCAACACGGGAAATGTCACTTTGCCTATGAACATTATTGAGGTCGAGATAACCTTTGGCGGCAGTAATGCTACAATCTGGTGAGTTCTTTAGTAAAGCCTGTCGCCCTTGGAACTAACGCTCGTAGTCACGGCGCGGGCATCAACAACCCAACGTTGAGCGACCTTGTCCGACGAATCGACTACATCGACGTCAACGGCAAAGAACGATTCGTCAACATGTCTGATCCCACGCTTCTAAAGGCCGCAAGTGGATGTTTCGGTCTTCTCGGCGTTGTCACTTACATCACCTTTGAATGCGACGCCATGTGCACCGCCGTCATGCGTCCCGTCAAACTTGACGTTATCGATGCTATCCCGCCGCCGCCCGAGATGAAGGACTCGGATATCCCTGCTGCCCTTCGCCAGAAGCGCACACAGGCTCAAAAGGATGATGCGGTCCGCGAGTTTGAGCGTCGCGCGAATGAGGACTTTTATGCAGAGTGGTTTTGGTTTCCTTACTCGCAGCTACTCGCAGCTGGTCTGGGTTAATACTTGGAAGACGGACACTGACACCAAAAATGTGGTTGATTACCCCAGTAATGCGAAGACCTTGTATCAAGTTGCCAGCACGGCAATTATGAACATGGCTCAAGAGATTGGAAAGCATATCCATGCTTTACAAGTTGCGCCTCAGACGCAGACTTCCCTCCTTTGTAGGTCTGGATCGCTACTTCGGGGAGAAAAAGGCTAACAGGGCGCAATAGCTTGGCTCGCTGTGAAGAACTTTGACGATGTCAAAGGAACCAACAAAAGCATCAGAACCCTGCTGCCTAATGCTCTTCACTTCCAACGCGGCGTTCAAAATATTCGGGTCCGCAATCTAGAAGTTGAGATGGCCGTGAGTCTTTGATCTTTGGTATCGATCTAATAACTAATGTGACTATTAGCTCGACTCAAAGAAGGGCAAGCCGAATGAGAGAGACTACATCAACGTACGACGTGCTTGGTGGGACGCCATCAAGACATGCTACGCCAACGCCAAAACATCCCCTATGCGCATGCCCATGGAGATGCGCATCATGGGTTCCAGCGAAGTCACTCTCGCGCCACAGCGAGGCAACAAGCTTGGAACATGCGCCATTGGCATTCTGACCCTTGAGGCCGTATCCGATATCTGGGTCCCTTATGCGCAACAAGTCCTTGACAAGTGGACGAGCTACAAGACCAACGATGGCAAACCTGTGGTGGTGAAGCCTCATTGGGCCAAGGAATGGTATATGTACAAGGTTGGCGGTAAGCCTTGGATGGAGAAGTTAGCTAAGGAAGATTACAAGGAGGAGATTGCAGAGTTCCAGACACTGATGGCGGCTATTGGTAAGAAGCATGGCTGGACACTTGGGGATATCAAAAGGACGTTTTCTAACGATGTCCTTGATAATACTTTCCTGGGCGGTGTTGCTACCTCTAAGCCACAGCAGGCTGTGAAGTTGGAGAAGACAGTTCAGGTTCAGGTACATGAGGTTACTGCGGATACAGTCGCAGAGGTATCTGCCTAAGCACCAGCCGTCAGATAGTGAATTGGAGGTTACATTGTTTCTGAGAATGATAAATGGTGATTAAGCTAGACGAGGCTAACAAGGGATTACTAAAACACATAAGTAGTCATCTTTCCTTCTCATGTGATTGTACCCATCTCCTTGCAGACTCTCCTGCCCTAGATGTAACTTCATTCAGTCGCTTGTTCACATATCATGAGAACATGCAGTGACCAGTCTGGCATGACAAAGTCAGAGAGAGTATGTATGAACAAGAAGTCACTTGGAAGTAGACCCATGAGCGTATCTCCTGTCGTGCAACGTAGCCCATCACGGTCGAGTCCTCATGCAGTGATGCCATATTTCCGCCGTTTACATCCAAATCCGCAGACGCGTCCCCAAGCTCTAGCAATTATGTTAAGGATTACCTAGACGCGGCCCACAATGCTTCCACTCTGGCCCTCCGTTCTCGGCGTTCTTGTCTGGCGTCTTCACGTCTTGTACAACGACTTCTCCAAAGTTCTATATGGCATACCCTGGTCACCACACGGACGCTTTACTCCGTATCTCGTTACACAGATCGCTGGGACCCGGAACATTCCAAGTGTTTGGAAGAAAGCTTATCAAGATTTATGTATGCTAAGAGACAAGACTCTTACCCCACATTCTGATGTTTGTTTGTAGCACAACAAAAAAGGCTCCGTTTGTGTGATTGTTCTGCCCTGTAGTCGTCCAGATGTTATACTACCTCGCAATCTCATTCGATGGTCGACTACACAAAATGGCAAGCCCAGTCCAGTTCCTGTGCAGCGTGAAGTCGTCGGTGCCGAGTATGCATTCCTCACTTCGGCTGTCCAACAGGACGGCCGACGTCATTGCTTGTCGCGTCTTTGTCACAGTGTTTGCAGCACTAGAATCAACTACGCTGACAATGACTTACGCATTCAATCTTTGCGCAAGATATCCCTCCTTTCAGGATTGGCAAGCTTTGGAGGAGCAAGCAGTCTGTGGTTTCCCCACAAACGTGGACCAAACAGGTGTGAATGACCTGTATGTTGCGGACAGTGTTATTAAGGAAACACTTCGGCTTGACACTACTAAGTTCAATGTGCCAGAATAAGCATGAGTTTGGGACATGGCCCTGTGCCCCCGAAGAGGGCAAAGCTTGGAATCCGGAAGAAAGCGAATTATGTACAATCTTAAGCTTACAATCAAGTTTGAACTTCACCCGTAGTGTGTATATGTCTCGCTGATTTGGATGTTCCCATAGGTAATTACGGATGTGATGCTAGGGAGGCAAGAAATCTTAGGACCTTGATCCAAACTGACGAAAAGACTTAGGTAAGTTCAGTATATCTTGGAATTCTTTTAGTTCATTTAAATTTGGCATCATAGCTTGACTTCGGAAGTTTTCTTGCTCTCGGGGAGTGATGGCATTGTTTCTCATGCGAGACGGGGCAAGGCTTGATGCCTAGAAGCGATAATCTGCAGGCGAGCCAAACTCCAATCAGCAGAAAGCTGTGACTGATTTGTTTACAGGCTTAAATTTGTCTCGTAGGCAATCAAGCATATCGGAGAATTGTTTGTAGTGACACGGCTATATGCAGCTTGAGTGACGAGGTGGGCCTCCTGCATTGACATCGCTTCCTGATCCTCCTGATAGGATGACTCAAGACAAAGGCAAACGGGCTCAATCATGTGAGTCAGTCACGGTTCAGGAGTGAAATATTTCAGCTGATCTCCTCTAACTTGTCCATCCTTCATCTTTCATCCCTCATCACACCTGTACTGCTACGTGCCATATCGTTCAACCACACTGCGTACCGAAGCATCTTTACAAGATGGCATCTGCATCCACGGTTGGCCTCTCCAGTCGTAACGAGGACGAAAGTAAGTTGCTATCCCTCTCCAGCGACGGTTCCTGAACTAACTCTACGTGCTAGGCCCATCCAAACCAACGGTGATCGGCCTCTACGGTCTTCCAGCTACCGGGAAATCTACTCTTCTCGAAGGCCTGCGCAACGAACTCGGCGAGACAGACTTCACATTCTTCGAAGGCTCCGAGGTCATTTCGTCGCTCGTCGCCGGTGGCCTGAAGGCCTTCCAGAAGCTCGAAGACCCTGAGAAGAAAAAGTGGCGAGCTCAAGCCATCACCTACATCAAGAATGAGGCTGCAGCCAGCGGCAAGATCGCCATCGTCACTGGACACTTCATGTTCTGGTCTAAGGAGGACGGTGCACCTGCCACTGTGTACACGCCCGAAGACTTGGAGACCTTCACCCATATCATCTATTTGAACCCCAGTGCGTTGGCTCTCTTGTTCCAGGTCATGAATGACACGAAGAAGAAGAGGTTTGACATGACCGGCTTGAGCCCGGAGAATTGGGTTCTTTGGCAAACTGTTGAAGTCACAGCCTTGCGAGACCTCTGTCGCCAGCATAGGATTCTCTTTACCATTGTTCAAAACCCCGCCCTTGAGAATGTCCTCCCTCTTGTTGAGCACTTCCGAGAGCTCGCGCCAGCTGGAGCCAATCTCGCCCAGGTGAGGAAACGACTTGACGAGATCCTCGCCCTGCACGACAGCAATGAGCTTCAGACTTTCTTGGTCTTTGATGGCGACAGGACCCTGTCGGCTGAGGATGCTGGTCGTCTCCTCGAGGACGAGCTTGATCAAAACGGCACGGGAGTGAAAGAGTCTGGCATGAGAGACCTCTTCAGTGGTCCGATGGGATATTCAGACGAGGCATTCCACCAGGCTACCTTGCTCTTGGAAGAAAAATGCGATGATGAAATATTCGAGGATCGCTGCAACACGGTGTCAGCTTTCGTCCCTATTCACCCCGAGATCATCTCTCTCTTGCGCCATGTTGAGAAGCAGAAGCACATCGGCGCTGTAGTCGTCACCTGCGGTGTCGGGCGCATTTGGACAAAGGTCTTGAAGCATCATGGCCTGTCAGACAGCGTCAAGGTGATTGGGGGTGGGAGAATCTCAGATGGGTATTTTGTCTCGCCTGGAGTCAAAGCTGCTGCCGTGTCCCATCTCAAAGACGTGCATGATCTCTACGTCTGGGCCTTTGGTGATAGTCCTTTGGACATACCCATGCTGTGGGAAGCGGACCAGGCTATTGTTGTTGTCGGTGATGAGAAGAAGAGAAGCACCACGATGGACGCAGCCTTGGTCAAGGCCATCCAGGATGATCACCTGCGAGCGCGACAGGTCCTCCTGCCGAGTACATCGTCACCTAGACTTGACAATGACCTTCTACCCGTGGTCAACATGGCTGATCAAGACTTCATCAGCTCAATTGTTGATCGCCGTCCTGACCGTCGGCCACTCAAGATGTTCGACGCTACCAACAAAGCTGCCGCCAAACTTCTCATGTCGCCCATGCGCGACGCTGCAGTATCTGGCCCTATGTTACGAGCAGCTCATGCCAATGTCGGCCGTTACCTAGCCACCGAGTACGTATCCAAACTCATAGGTCTTGAGGAGTACACGATCCCGCATGTGCAGGGCCATCAGACAACAGGTCACCGTCTGCACAATGAGACCAAAACTTCAATCGTCGCTTTGATGCGCGGTGGTGAACCGATGGCATTCGGCATCAGCGACATATTCCCGCAGGCCATGTTCATCCATGCCTCTGGTGCAGAAGACGTGAAGAAGCATCACATGGAGGGCCAGTCGAATGTCATCTTGGTGGACTCCGTGGTCAACAGCGGCAAGAGCGTGATTGAGTTTATCAAGCGTGTTGTCCGTCTTGAGCCCAACATCAACATTACTGTCGTGGCTGGCGTAGTTCAGGCTGAGGCGATCGCTGAAGGACATCTATTTGCAAAGGTGATGAGACGACACGGAGCTGGATTGATTGCGCTTCGAGTGTCGGACAACAAATTCACGGGAACGAAGACGACCGACACTGGGAATCGACTCTTCAACACGACTCACCTGGCTTGAGACTCTACAGCGGTAACTAGGATCACTCTAGGAATAGGTAGATGTAGCTGACGATAGATTTCACAAGAAACTGAAGAACATTTGACATTATCTAATTGAAAGGCGATGTGATCCATTTGTGCCTCCACTTCCATCAACCATCGCCAACACCCACACAAGAGTCTTAGCCCACATTGTTACAGTTCGTGCAGTAGTCCATAACAACACTACAAGAGTTCGACAACTCAATGTGTCCACACATCCAAATGTTGTCATTCTGCTTCGCATTCTCACGTCTGTATCCAACGTCAGTAAATAATCATCAATCAACAGATGGGGAAGGTGAACTTACGCTTCCTTGATGAGCTTACCGCTCATACCAATACCATAGTCATCACAGCTAAACTTGGCAATGCAAGCAGCCTGTCCCACAGACACGACCATAAGAAGACCCTTCTTAGACCGGCTATAGCGCGTAGTGTAGCCAGTGTAGATAGTATCGTCGTCGAACTCCCCAATGGCGCGGTCACATGCGTCGCCGAGACCGGACTTGGAGAGTCCATCGCTGGTACCGCACTGCCCGGAACCATCGTTATCGACGTGGGTCTGCGTAGGAACTGGTGTAGCGATGGTCTTTACGTCGCCGATACCATTAGAGAAGGTGACGGTGACGTCCTTGTACACCTGTCCGTACGCAAGAGTGTAGGCAGTCCAAGCGAGGACAGTTCCATCAATGGTCTTGGTGAGAGGTTCGTTGATGGGCGCTTGCGTAGGAGGGGGAGCTTCGGTGGCGGGATCGACTTTGGAGGGATACTCGGTGTAAGCTTCGCATTGATTATCGATGAGTGTAGCTGTCGCGATGTATTGCTTGCCTGAGACGGTGGTGGAGCATTGGCAGTAGGCTGATGTGACGCGGGGACCACCGTAGATGTTGCAGGGGTAGTATGTGCGTACTGGAGCGGTGGTGATGCCCTCGGTTGAGCCGGAAGTGATTGTGTTGGTGGTTTGGTCGGAGGGACGGGTTGTTGTAAGGAGCGTGCTAGGTGTTATGGTAGCGGGGGCTGAAGTGTCAGTCTCATCGGCCTTGGAGGTCTCCTCCGTCTTGATGCTTTGATCAGCTGTGCTAGTCTCATGGGCAACCTCGGTAGACGTGTCTTCCGTCTTGGCGGTTTGCTCAGCGGCGCTAGTCTCATCGACAGCCTTGGTAGAGGTTTCTTGGACAGAAGTCTCAGCTGCGGTGGTGGACTCAGGACCTTGGTTGGAGGTAGTCACATCAACAGCCTCAGTCGAGGTAGGCACATCAGAAGTACCAGTCTCGGCTGGACCAACAGAGGTGTCACTACCAGTAGCGCCGTCACCACTCGTGGGGGGCAGAGCAATCGAAGTCGTGGGCTGGGTATCCGAAGCAGCAGGGATATTGGTAGTCTCCCTCATCTTACAAGACCCTGTAGTCTCGGTCGTCTCAGCAGACGTCGTAGTCTCGGCCTCAGTAGAGGTAGGCTTCTCAGTGGTACTGGCCTCAGTCTTGGTTTCCTCTGTCTTCGACTCTTCCTCTTCAGTCTTAGACTCCTGCTTCTCAGTCTTGGACTTATCATCATCATCCTCTTCCTCACTCTGATCCTTAAGATCCTTGCTGTTGTTGGTGAGAGTGCTCACGATGGGAGTGACGCCGTCGACTATACCGCCTGTGATCTTGCCAGTAACATCTTCAAGGTTGGAGACGACACAAGATAGAGTGTTGATGACGTTGGTGACAATGTCGAAAAGTCCACGACGTCGCTTGCCGGGGCAACCACCTGACTCATTGCCGCCAAGATCCTTGATAGCGCCCTTGACACCATCGATCAAGTTGTTAACCTTGTTCAAGGTATCCGTCTTGAGACCGTCAGGGTTATTAGTCCAAGCGACAATGATGGGGATGATGTCGTCGACCTTGGAGTTATACTCTGAGGCAGTGACCTGAGCCTGAGAAGCAGCAGCAGTGGCTTCTTGAGGAGGGGCTGTGACGGGTGCTGAAGGAGCGTCGCTGGGCTGGTCGCTTGGCTCAGAGGCCTTTTCGGTTGTGCTGGGGATGTTGTTGACGGGGGCGGTGGTGCTAGGAGCATCAGCATTGTCGGTTGTGGTTTCAGGAGGAGGCACCTCGGCGCTGGTGTCGGTGTTTGGAGGGGGGACGGCAGCGGAGGTAGTTGTCTCAACGGGTGCCTGAGCTTGAGTGGTCGTCGTCTCAGGACCAGGAGCAGGAATATTCGTAGTAGTATCGACAGGTTCAACCGCGTTGCTGGTAGTCTCAGTTCCAACCGGAACAGGAAGACCAGTGGTTGTGTCGACAGGTTCAATTGCGTTGCTGGTGGTCTCAGTCCCAACCGGAACAGCAGTGTTTGTGGTGGTGTCGACAACCGGAGGAGGGACATCGCTCGTAGTCTCTGTTCCAACAGGAGGAAGATCAGTGTTGGTAGTCGTACCAACTGGCTCAACCGCCTCGTTGGTAGTAGCTGTCTCAGTACCAGCAGGAGGGGGAACATCAGTGCTGGCACCGGGAGTGTTAATAACGTTGGTCTCTGTGCCAGCGGGAGGAATCCAGTTCGATGTAGTCTGGTCATCTGTTGTAGTAGGAATAGGGTTCACGACAGGAGCATCAGTGCTGCTCAGCACATCCACAATAGCTGATGTCTCTGTACCAACAGGCGCAATCTCAGCGCTGGTGGTGCCATCAACAATCTGGCCAATAGTGGTAGGTGTCTCAATCACAGGAGCAGCATTGGTGGTTGTGTCAACGACAATAGCGTCATTGTTTGATGAAGTCTCAGTGTTGATAACAACAACATCTGAGCTTGTAGTAGGAAGAACGTCAATTGGCGCGACGGCGCTGGTCGTAGTAGAAATGAAGGTATCAGTTGTAGTGGTATCAGTGTTGACATCTCGCTCATTAAGCTGGTATATTCTACAATAATTAGTCGATTATAATAAAATTCAGTAGCAGTATACTCACTGATAAGGAACGGCAGAAGCAAACTTGGCTCCGAAAGACAAAAGAAGGAAACCAATGCCAATTGGCATGGGAGAGTCTGTAGGGCGCAACATAATGAATGAAGATGCTAACCCAACCAAGGTTTGCGATACTAAAACAATGAAAAAAAGAGTGTCTGTCGGAAACAAAAGACTTTAAGTAAAGCACAGAATAATAAAAGACTTGTCTACATACATTTACAAATCAGTCTCAACGTTGACGGGATGACTTACATGGATTGTAAGCCTTCTCCATAATTCTAAATTACAGGGCCGATCCTTCAGAAACTTCCGAAGGATCTCAGTAAAACACGCTGCTTACATTAGCGCATCGAAGTTTACCCCCAGATGCAGAAATAGACTGCGCGGCATCGCATCTGCCGATAGTATTACGCACACAAAGTGAGATGGTCAAATTTCGGGGCTCCTTAATCTCCATCCTTCGGAATCCTTACAGGGCTGTGAGGCTCCATCCCGTGCGCTTATCGGGGGCTGTTAGTGGGTGCCCCCAGCTGTATTCTAGGGCTTAGCTGACTCCCACTGGAGTAAACAAACAGGGGAGTTGTGGAGTGGCCTACTCTCAATGGTGTGATCGGGCTGTGAATAAGATATTTGCCTTGTAATATTCCGTGTCGTAGGGATTCATTTATTTCATGCGTTGGATTTTGTCAATATGTCATCGTTGCAATAGGATTCTGAGCATGGAAATAACAAGGCAGATAGACGATCGCAATATCACCACTAAGCCTCGTCGCCATTGCCTCTATGATTCACCATCTCAACTCTCAAGACCCTCTGCGGGACGTGCAAAGGCTTAGCCCCCAACCTCAGCACGTTTCAACTAAAATCTCATCCGGACCCCAACTTTGATCCTCTAAACACGGCAAACACGGGAAGATCTGGGCCTCGTCTCAAGCCTCCCGCAAAATGTCTCAGTAACTCGCCTGAACTTTCGGCTCACGAGTCATCAATACGCTATAACTCCACTCACATACAGTCAGCTCAGCCTTGTTTCATCGATAGTGGAACATGTCAGCACAGCTCCTGTTTCAAGTACAATAAAATTAGATGATCTAATTAAACGGATTACGCCAAGGATTCAGCATTGCATCCTCCGAAAACACGGTATATTCTTGGTCTTGTAAGTCACCGTCAAAAGATTGACAGGTCCGTTAAATAAATGCACCACCCAACATTTTAGACAGCCCTAACAGCAGGTCGTCGCTATTATTCCTACACTCTTTTGGATAGTCGTTCTCTTCAGCGACAATGCTTTTCTCAAGTCACTTCACTTTTGCCCTCGGGGCTTTACTCTCTTTTATCGCCAACGCCAGCGCCTCTTCTGGCGAAGGTAGTTTTCCTGACTTCATCTCGAATTGGGCTCTTTTCCGAAGATGGGAAGACATCACTGCGTCCATCCCCGTCTTTGACGTCCCCGACATGAAAGGACTCATCGTCGGCGACTGGGTCAACTCGGAGAAGAAGTTGACCTGGGAGTGCTACACGCTCACCAAGGACAGCACCGTCGCTACTAGCTTGACAGTCCTCATCGACAAAGCTACTTTGACTTGGACCGACAGTGAGAACCAGCCGCAGCAGCAGACTGTTGTTAGTAAGCGCAGTGGTATCAAGTCTGGCGATGGCAACGCTATCATGTATGGCGCTGGTCTTCAGAAGGCTCTTGATCATCCCAATATTCTTCCCATCTACCACATTGTCTATGGCAAGGGCGGCGTCAAGGACTATGGTTTCGCCATCATGCCTTATGTCCAGGAGGGTTCTGTGGCTGATAACCTCGGCAGCCTGACTGATGTGAACGGTGCTTTCAAACAGATGCTCGCTGCCGTTGCTGCTGTCTCCGCCGCGGGTATCATCCACCGTGATCTCAAGCCCGAGAACTTTCTCAAGGATGGAGATACCATTAAGCTCATGGACTTTGACCAGTCGCGAGACATTGGCACTACTGTTCAGATGGATGTCGGCACTCCCTCATACACTGCCCCAGGTACCAGATCCACTTCCTTCATCTCAGCTGTAAACTAACATTTCTCTAGAAATCATCATTGGCAGAGACTACACCACCAAGGCTGACACTTTCTCTCTTGCCATGAGTTTCCTCGTCATGTCTGTTCCTGACCTGCGAAACTCTGATGACCGATTCCAGCTGTGGAAGGATCTCATTGAACCTCCCAACACGAGCTATGAGCGTGTCACAGCTGACAAGACTGAGGAGATCCTTAGGGGGAGGAACTATGGTGTTTTCAGCGGTAACGATGGTCTTCTCAAGGTCATTGCCAAGGCTATGTGCAGCGAGAGTGAAGGACGATACACTCCTGCTGAATTCGAGACGGCTTTCAACGGAGCTACATAATTATCAGGTTCATTGTAAACAACGGTGGGGGTATTAATATCTTGCGTCAAGATAGTTGAGACATTTAGACTTTCTATGTATCCTCATACTCGTGATCGTTACGTTATGACCCTTTTTGACATCTCTTCTCCCCATAGTGAAACGCCTGTAACACGTTCTTCATCGCTCTCGGTGCACAAACGGCTCTGCATCAGTGTAAAGATGATCCTCATGCTCAAGACTAGAACGTCACTGATTGATCTATTTAAAATGATATCTAGAATTTATTGACGAACAATGAATGATGAGATTGTCAGAGTAAACACGTCTACGCAATTAAACATGTATCCTCATTCTTTGCTTGTTGATAACGAGTCAGCCGCCTCCCTCAAGCTTTCGACAGTAACATCGTTTTGCGATTGCACTTGAAGCTACGAACCATTAGCCATACTCACAACGACAGAACCAAAACATACCGTAGCCACATTCTTGATGTCAGCTTTCTCAGCATGCCAGATCAAATCTCTCCTCACCCGGTGCTGAACGCGTGCATTCTTGGTGGAAGCCGTAGCAGGGAAACGTGTCCAGATCAAGATGACAGCACCTGACCCAGGATGGCGATAAAACGCAAACTTCTTTATTCCGGGGGCGTCAAAGTACTCGGCAAGATTTTCAGGCGCTACCTGCCTGACATGGTCAGAGAACTCGATCAAGTCCTCTTCATGATCTACTGTCTAATTCTGGAGTAAGCTTGGACCTAAGAACGTGAGATTGACATGTCGTCTTACCATCTGCAACAAGTCACCATCCTGGAGTTGAGACAAAGCTGTTGCGCTGCGAGCATCGAGGAGATAATCTGGCTCTGTTTTGGGCTGATCTATCGTAGCGGGAAGATCGATGGTTTGGCGCTCTGTTGATCCGGATGACATGTTGGTTTTTATTGTTCTTCTTCTCTTTATCGTTTTGTGAGAAACTGATTCAAGTTGCAAGAAAGGAGGCTGACGTTTTGAGTCTCTGGTGCCTGAACGTGCGCTAGTAGACCACTGAAACAGCGATTAGTCAGACGGAATAACCACTGAAATCACTGATATGCTGAGTCCTACAGCGCACGCGCCATCGCAGGTAGGACTTTATCACCAATTGTTGCGTCGGAAAGATGCGAACGATTTCATAGGGCCTTGTCTCGGAGACTAACATAAGCCCTTACATTACAGCCTCATCTTTATCATCTTATCCAAAGCTAATCTACTTTCTTACTAATTCTTCGACGTGCCATGTAGAGATTCTTGACCAACATTCAGCCTACCTACCCTGGAATCGACAGTTCACCGCTTCGGATCATGTCATCATTTCATTCGTTGGATTGGGACCAGAATCCTATTTGGGTGTTTCTTGAATTTCGTGTTCTCGCCAAGTGGTGATTAGCTACCTATTTTAACCTTGTTTTTATGCTTAAAGTCATCAGACTACAGTCCTGTGTCTACTGTAGGCTAAAAATCATGAACATCAACACAAACCAACCCAAACGTGACTAAGTCACTGAAAAGAAAAAAGAGAAAGCAATGCAGAGATCACAACAGGGGAATGTGAGAATCTTCTACCCCTCAAACTCTCCAGTAAAGGAGTGGAATAATCTATCACCTTTTGTCTGAATAGTGCGCCGCGTATGATATTGTCATGAGAAATGTTATTCTAGTTCATATATACATCGTGAAGTCATATAAGTTCGCTCATCATTCAAGAAGCATACTCAAAAATGTCCTTGATATCCTCAATAGACAGCTTCTTCTCCAAAGCAAGCTGAAGCTGAATTCTAGCCTTGGAAGGATTCAGATATCCAGCTCCAATACCAAAAGGTCGCTCATCAACATATCCCCAGGCAGTGCGTCGGCTGACAACGACAGGAATCTCAGTCTCGTTGAGGACCTTCTTGATTTCATCAACAGCCTTGTCGGGCCAACCTCCAGCACCAAGACCAGCGAGAACAATACCCTCAGCGCCGTTCTCAATAGCTTCTTGGAAAAGCTTGGGGTCAGCCTCTTGATGACCATACAGGACGTCAACTTGAGGAAGAGCAGTCTTGGTGGAGCTGGTGCTGATGTTGAAGTAGTGATGGCCGAGAGGTCGAGTGGCGGGGTACCAGAAGATAGGCTCGACATTCTCGAAAGAGCCGAGATAGCCTTGATCTTCAGCCTTGAAGGTGTCGAGGGAGTTGGCGTTTGTCTTGATGGTGTATCGCGCAGAAGCAATCTTGTCGTTGAGAACGATCATGGCTCCTCGACCCTTAGCGCTCTTGCTGCTGGCGAGTCTGACGGCAGAGAGGAGGTTGAGAGGGCCATCAGCGGAGAGAGCTGTAGCAGGGCGCATAGAGCCAACCAAAACAACAGGCTTCTCACTATTAACAGTGAGATCCAAGAAGAAAGACGACTCCTCAAGGGTATCAGTGCCATGAGTCACAACAACACCCTGAATGTGCTCGCTATCAAGATCATCCTGAATGCGATGCGCCAAAGTAGTGAGAATAGTCGAGTTGATGTCTCCACTATCAACATTGGCGATCTGCACGCCCCGAACATTGGAGACGTTGCATAATTGGGGAACAGCGTCGATCAACGTCTTGATACCCAAAGCACCAGCCTTGTAGCCCGTGGTCTGGTCAGAAGACGCAGCTGAACCAGCGATTGTGCCGCCGGTAGCGTAGATGGTGATGTTGGGAAGACTGGCGTTGTAGCACTCAAAGTCGCTGACTGCCCGGGTAAGGAGCTGGGGTATCTCGGGGAGAGGCGAAGCGAGGGCCGAGCCTAGCAGGGTAGTGAGAGTGAGCAGGGATTGAAGAGAGGGCGACATGTTGGGCGGTCAGAACAAGACTATCGACTATCAATGATACAAGACAACTGCCTGAAGAACATAGAAACAAGAACATGATGAAGGGGGATTTGGGCATCTTTTATAGTCGTGATATCTTGGTATGTTGGCCGTGATCAGCTTATCCTGACCGAGGATGTGCGTGCAACCCACCGTGTTACCTTATCATTAGTTAACAGGTCCCGTCGGATCGGCTCTCTAGTTCGAGGATAGTAAGATAGCCAAGAGCAAGCAAGGTGAGGTAGAATGTTCTCGCGGTGCGCCCTAATTACGTACGGCGATAGGTGATCGGCCAGGGATTATGGGTTTCTGCCAAGCTTCTAGTCTGAATCATTATCGTGCAGCCTCTAAAGCTGACAATCCGATGAAGACGCGGGGAAGACAGTCACTGCTAACATTGGGCTTGATCATGGCAATTATTGCTGCATTTAGAATAGATGAAATTCATATTATCTACCAATAGATTGGTTTAAAGATGTAGATATTAATCAAGTTGACATGGTGTTGCCAAGTGATAGACGACATGTAACGACCCATTTAGGCATAGCTTGTAAGCGGGGTGTAGCAGTTCCCGAATAAACAAATCCAGCCTCTCCAATCCCCACGAACTCTTAATCCACTTTCTCTCTCTTCTCTGTTGGTTCTTGACTCAGTCGCTCTCTTGTCCCTTGACGTTTGAGTTACATCCTATCGCTTGCGTGAATTTTTCGTCTTCTTTCGTCTTCTTTCGTCTTATTTTTCTTATCTTTTTGTTACTTCATCCTAAGGAAACTTACTCCCGTTGCGGTACACTCGACCCACGCACGTTGCGCGATTATCGATCCTTTATCTTTATCTCTCCCACTGTATCCATACCTGCACTGTACACTACTCAGATAAACGTGTCTTATCTGAGGCTAAGTATCTATGCCTGACGATGATGGTCCCCCCGCCAAGCGGACGCAGGTACCTAGAGCCTGTCAGCGCTGCAAGACGCTGCGCCGAGGCTGTAACGAGTATCGGCCCTGCAGAAGATGTGTGGATGCAGGTCTAGGTGATCGCTGCATTGGACAGTCCGGCGCTCCCAGTATGCTCCAGCCCATCCACGGCCATTACTCGCTACCGTCCAACGCACCTGTTGAAGCGCTGCATCGACTCATTGAACTTGTACCGGCGCAGGTACTCGACCATTGTGTCGAGCGCTTCTTTGCACGGCTTTACCCGACTATTCCTATTCTGACTCGCGATTATGTCGTGCTGCTTAGATCGGCGTCATCGTCGGCGACGCCTGAATGGAGACTTGAGGCTTACTCTGTGCTTGTCGCCATGTGCGCGCAAGTCCTACTCCAAACGGAAGAACCAGAAAATCTACTTTCGCAAGGCATCATCGCTGAGAATAATGCGACATATGGTTCAATGATCGTGGACCATGTCGTCACCGTCCATCAATCCACCCCCCGCACAATGAAACCAACCCTCAACCAATGCCTCCTCGCATTCTTCCTCTACGCCTGCCAAGCGCGTCTCTCGCACCACAGCCAGACATTTCTCTTCCTGCGCGAAGCAACAACTTTATTCTGTCTCCTGCGCCTTGAGGACATGGACCATTCCGCAAAAGCGTTAGCACACCGACTATTCTGGGTCCTGGTCGTATCAGAGCGATCCCACGCCATCCGATATCGCCGCCCCATCACATTACAAATAACCGACGAAGCCCCAGAAATCGACCTCAACGATCCTTCGCTTTCTGGCTTCTGGAGTCTTTCGGCGCTTTTCAGACCCATTGATACCTCGTTTGTTGCGCTGTTGAATCAGGAGCGTTTTGCCATCTCACCGCCTCTTTCGTCGCTGGATTTCGTGGAGACGGCTGTTAACACGGCTATAAAGCCTGACTTGCAACTTCATGAAACACAGAAGGCGAATTTGAGAATAACACAGCTGTGGCTACGCATGATTGTATGGAAGTTGCGCCTTCGACTGGGTCATCTCAGTGAAAACGCACACCAGCATAGTCTCACTTACCAATACCCTCTAGTCGTTGCCAAAGATCTCACGCTCTCAACGCGAGATCTTTCCATCGACAGCATAAAGATTCATGGCATCGGAATAACAGAGAAGCTGTACGATATCGTCTCTGCGGTGGTTGATGTCCTCGCTCGTGTACCAGTTACGCCTTCAAGTCCCCAAGGCCTGGCGATGGGCACATCACCTGAAGATGATTTATTATATATCCGCAACCTCATAACCAAACTGCCGGGAGGTGCATCCACTTATGAGCCGCTTCTAGAAAAGCACATACAACAGGCACTGCCGAGTCCTGGGCCTAGCGTGGCCCACAGTAGTCCGCCAATATCAAGAGTAAATTCATAATAAACAAGCTATTCTAAACTATCTACCCACATTACTATCATACACCTCGTTTCCTTTGATTCCATCAATACGGATACATTATTTCAATGCCTACTGCAACTCCTTCTCGTTCAACTTATTGTCAGAAGTAACGGAGTGTGAATAAGGATCGATCTGCGTCTTGGCAAACTTTCTCGCGGGAACCTTCTTCTCAAAGAGAACATCCAACTCAGCATAGGTTCTATCCTTGGGCTCAGGAAGTCTGAAGAAAACCCAGATGGCAGAGAGAAGACAGGTTCCGGCCCAGAAGTAGGCGGTGCGAGCTCCCCAGTTCCAGGCCGACGACGATAGCTGATAGTTGGTCATGACGTTGACAAAGATGTTGCTGGCATTGTAAGCGGCGCGAGCCATGACGATGGTCTTGGCCTTGAGTCGGGTTGATGAGAGCTCGGAGATGAGGGAGTATGTGACGGGGCCAACAGTGAAGTCGTAGACGAATGTGAAGAGAATAAGCATGCCGCCAATAGCCCAGACGGAGGAGTTGTCTTTGGAGAAGGAGAGGGAGCCGACGATGATGAGGATGAGGAGTTGAGAGCATAGACCTGAGAAGTGAATTGTGCGTCGGCCAACTCTGGACATCAAGAACCAAGAGCCCATAGTGCCAACCATTCCAAGAGCATATTGACCCATGGACAGAGAGAAAGAGTTGCTTGCATCCATGCCGGCTTGTGTGAGGAAGTATGAGAAGTAACCCATAAGGTTCTGTCCACCAAGAGTCTGCACAAGCCAGATACCAACAACAATCTCAGTTCGGCGAAGATCAACACCCTTGAAACAGTCCCTATAACTCGTTCCCTCCTTCAAGTTCTTCTCCATCTCATTCGTATGCTCAATCATGGCAATCGTCTCGTCGGCGTTAAAGTTGGGTTGTTGGGGCGAAGTGAGTCTCAGAAGCGACTTCTTGGCTGCAGCTCGGTTGCCCTTCCTAACATACCACCAAGGTGATCTATCACAACATTAGCTCAACACTTCTCGTCTCTGACATGTGACACAACTTACTCTGGAGCAAAAATAACACCTGCCAGGATAGGCACGGGCCAAACCCACTGCACACCAAAAGGAATGCGATAAGCCCACTCATCACCACGACCAACGGAACCTTTGTTCACAGCAGCTGCAAAGAACTGACCAATGACCCAGCACATGTTGATGAAGGTCGTGAGGTAAGGTCGCAGAACAACCGGTGCTACTTCGGATGCATATGCAGGAGTAACGCTTTGGAACGCGCCCCATGGGATACCTTGTATCGTTACATTAGCGAATGGCACAGACGGTGGCATGATATGATATTTACCGCAGAGGACTTCTCCCAGCACGAGGATCTTGACGTTGGGAGCGAAGAAGAGGACAAAGACAAAGGCGATCATGAGGACGAGAGAGCCGATGATGGTCATCTTGTAGCCGTATCTGTCAGCTGTCCAACCAGCGATGATGAGACCAATGATCTCGCCGGCACGAGCACCGTTGGAAAGACCAGATTGCCAAGCAGGAGAAACAGCATATTTCTCCTTCTCAGCATTCCACGAGCCAAACTTCTCATTAAACACAGGAGAAGCGTACAGATTTCCAAGCAAAGCAAGATCATAGCCTTCCATGATGAGCGTCGTCGACAACAGAACAGACCAGCCAATGGCCTTGGGATAAGTCTTGATAGCTTCCCAGAGCGTCATATGATGCTCAGCCTCCGCGGCGACTTTGGCCTCTGAAGCAAGAGCCTCGGGGCTTATAGTCTCGTCATGCTGAGCGTCGATACTCTTCTCGGGATAAGAAGCCATGGTGAAGATTGGAGTTGGGGATAAGAGTGAAGAGATGAGATGATGAGGAAAAGTGAAAGGATAGTCGGTCCTTTATGTACTTTCGCGGAGCCGATGCTCGCTGCGCCTGAACCCGACAGCTCGGATGATGATTTTTTTTAAGTCAATCCCCCAGAAACCAGGAACTGTACATCATCTGGTATGAGAAAGCATGGGGAAATCTGGGGATTGAATGTGTGGGGTGATTTTCAAGAAATGGGATTGGGGCACGAGTCTTTTGAACAGGAGACTCCGCGTGCTAGTGGAGTTTCCACTCATCGGAATTTGTTGCACTGCAGTAATTGGCTGCTCTAGGATTAGAGATCAATAGTGCGGAACAACTCCGATGGTGGGAGCGCTAAAGGCGGAGTCTCCGCTGGTCACACCTGGACTAGGGTTTTTTAGGTGAGCGCTCTGACGTCGTAGGGTAGATTGATGGGGTGAGAGACAGCCTCGGCTGATCTTTTACGAGATGGCGATGGATGTTACGCTCCATTCTTTGAGCGGAGGGTCCGTTACTGTATGCGGCGTTGAACAGAGAAAGGATCTGATCTCCACAATCAACGGAGTGATGTCGGCCGATAAGATGGGTAAATAATAAACACCTCGTCTTCCCCTCTCAACAATATCCCCATTCCCATCTGCTCCCCTATCTCATCTTTATCAGCACCTCATTTCATCACGGCCATCATGGGCTCCGTCATCTGGGACGATGAGCATCAATACATAGGCAAGCAGCCCTGGTGGAAAGCCGCCTCCTTCTACCAAGTCTACCCAGCCAGTTTCAGAGACTCCAACAACGATGGTTGGGGCGATTTACCCGGTCTCATCTCCAAGCTCGATTATTTAAGCGATCTTGGCATCGATGTTGTATGGGTATCGCCCATTTTCGAGAGTCCCCAGAAGGACATGGGCTACGACGTCTCGGATTATCAGAAGATCTACGAACCCTACGGCAGCGTTGAAGATGTCGATATTCTCGTTAAAGAATGCCATGCTCGCGGTCTCAAGATTATCCTCGATCTTGTTGTGAATCACACATCGATAGAGCATGAGTGGTTCAAAGAATCAAGATCTTCAAAGGATAATCCTAAGAGGGATTGGTATATCTGGAAGCCGGCGCGATATGATGAGAACGGCGTGAGACATCCTCCTACGAATTGGAGGGGGTATTTTGCGTGCTCGACGTGGACTTGGGATGAACTCACCCAGGAGTATTATCTTCATCTTTATGCGCCTGATCAACCTGATTTGAATTGGGATAATGATGAGTGTCGAGAAGCCATTTACGAGAACACGATGCGCTTTTGGCTTGATCGCGGTGTTGATGGGTTTCGCATCGATACAGTCAACAAATACTCCAAGAGGAGAGATTTTATCGACGCGCCTATCACAGACCCCTCATCACCTCATCAGCCTGCACCCGAAATGTGGTGTAACGGTCCGCGCATTCATGAGTTTATTCACGAGATGTACGAGAAAGTACTTGGTCCATACAACGCGGTTTCGGTTGGCGAGCTTTCCAACACGCCTAATCCTTCACAAGTCATTCCCTATGTATCAGCTGCCGCAAAAGAACTGGACATGGTGTTTGAGTTCTCCATGATCAGACTTGGCAATGGAAATGGTTTTGGTGATAAGTATATTTACCAACCGTTCCCATTATCGAAACTCAAGGCATTCGTGTGCAAGTGGCAGAGCTTCATTGAAGGTACAGATGCGTGGGCAACAGCTTTCTGCGAGAATCACGACAATGGTCGTGCAGTGGATCGCTTTGGTGACGCGTCAACGCCAGAATGGTGGTTAAAGTCAGCAAAGACTTTGGCTCTCTGGCAAACAACGCTCACAGGTACTCTATTCCTATACCAAGGACAAGAAATTGGTATGACGAATATGCCTAGATCGTGGGGAATTGAAGAGTACAAGGATATCGAGAGCAGTAACTTTTACGCCGAAGCCGTCGCGTCAGGCGATGAGAAACGCGTTAGAGACACGATGCACGGTCTGCAGATCATGGCGCGCGATCATTCGCGTATTCCTTTCCAGTGGGATGCTTCACCCAATGCTGGATTCGCTGACGCGTCGGCGAAGCCGTGGATGAGAGTCCACGATGATTATCGCGATATCAACGTCGCCAAGCAAGTCAAAGACCCCAACTCCATTCTCAGTTTCTACAAAGCCATGCTCCGCCTACGAAAGCAGTATCAAGATATCTTCGTCTTCGGCTCCTTCAAGCTTCTTGATCCAGAGGATGAATCATTGTTTTCATATGTCAAAGAGAGTATTGTACCTGTCAAGGGAAGACGGTCTGAGAAGAGAAAGGCTGTTGTCGTGTTGAACATGAGTCGCGAGGATAGACTTGGTCCTGATGTTCCTACTGTGTTGGGCTGCTCTAATGAGGACGTTCGCTTGTTGGCTTATACGAGGGAAACTGCAAGTGGATTGAAAGGAGGACGGCCGATGCTTTCGGGATGGGAGAGTCGAGTTTATGTTGACTTTGAGCTGGAATAGGCGTTACTGGGTACTCGTTATAGATAATTACGGAGAACTGCAATTCGATCGGTTTTATTTGTAGATCATCAGACCCTCGTTGTGCTCCTCAATATACTCCACGCTGAGATTACTCTAGATGAGTTTGATCCATTCGGGCTTTAACTGCCCATCAGGATCAGCAGCTAGTTTCTCAAGAATTTCGCCATGCATCAAATTATAGACATAGCACTCCCCAACTACCTCGTACCCATCCCCCTTCGGCCTCAACAAAAACGGAACTTCCGCACCAAACAATACACAAAGCTTATCGCCA
This sequence comes from Fusarium sp. NRRL 25184, assembly GCA_013755755.1. Taxonomy (NCBI): domain Eukaryota; kingdom Fungi; phylum Ascomycota; class Sordariomycetes; order Hypocreales; family Nectriaceae; genus Fusarium; species Fusarium sp. NRRL 25184. Next base: position 12,159 of record JABSSZ010000551.1, on the reverse strand, counting down.
ATCTTCATATCAACAGGCCCCATCCCAAAGTCTTTCGACGCCGTCTTGAATAACCTGTAAGGATCACGAATCGGCTCCGCGGCGCTGATATATCGAGGAGAGGCCCCGCCTTTAACGATCTCATTGAGATACTCAGCCTGCGTCATTTCGTCACCTTCTGGCTCGATGACATCTCGTAGTGCGATAAGATCTCTGATGATCCAATGGGCACTTCCTGGAAGGACCAGAGCAGCCAGACCAGCTATATGTGCAGCCTCATCATCAACGGGATATGCTCTCCCATCGCCGCCACATGTTAAAGTCAGGGCGACTTTTCTCCACGCTTCTTTGCTCCATCGTGGCTGATTTAGGAGATTGTCGCGACTTTTGTCGTGTTGATCAAACATGCCCCAATAATCACGATGTTCTTGCATGGAGGTAATGTGATCGATGATCACGCCTTTGAGGACCAGCTCTCCTGCCTTCTTACCGGGGTGAAGTTCCATTGAAGCAGCAGATGCGCATCGGAAGCCTGGATTTTCCTTGGTCGGTAATATTGTCCATGGCCGGCTCTTATGCCAACTTGGAACCCACGATGGCCCTGAGTGATCAAAGTCTCCAAATGTCCCAGCTCCCGAGAGAAACGTTAATGGGGACGCCGTCTCAAGTAAAAGTCTTGCAATATCCTCAAAGACCTTCTCTGAAGGAGTTTCCTCCCGGTAGTCTGGGACGATCTGTTTACCAACAGAGTCTGTTGTTTCGATACCCAAAAGGCCATAGATCTTGTCCTTAGGCTCTTGACTCTCAAAATGTCGCGTGACTTGAAGTAATTGAGCAAATGAGAATTCTAGTCGCGGGAAACATTTCTGTGAAATCGATAGTCGATACATGAGATAACTGTTCATCGCTCCGGTAGGGATCATGTCTCGCCCAAAGCCACTGGGTGATAGCTCCGGCTTATGGACCACTATAGCTGCTGCGAGCCCAATCCACTCCCAAGGGATCTGGTACGAGCCTAGTTGAACGACAGCATGCCTGGCTAGGACAGCTTCTTGCAAGACCCAAATACGAGAGAACCAACGCCGTCTGAAAAGCTGCATCACGGCAGAGCGGCTGTCTTCACCATCGTCGGCGTTGGCGCGATGCACGGTAAATTGGCCATCTTTTAAAATCTCCGAGTATGTCGCTTCGAGAGTCTCTTGTCCGGCCTGAGCGAGCCAATCGTTGACGACTAAGCATACTCCTGAAAATGCCTTTGAGACCGAAGAAAGAGATGTCTGAAGGACCGTCTTTCCGCACATACAGCGGTCACCCTCCTCACCAAGCCATACAACCACCTGCCAGGCGCCACTGAATATCTTTCCCATCAGCGCTACCTGCTGGCCTCTCTCTTTGACGTCCTCCTGGTTGATACAGATGGCATCGGCCCATATCACTCTGCTGGCATTGTTTCGACGGAGCTCTCGTAACGCGATGTACAGACTACCAGAGATTACCATAGCGTGATTTGTACCATCACACATGATATCGATCTGTCGGTTACTGGAAGCATATGGCATTCCCCAAGTGTATGACAGGGCTTCATAGGCTGTCTCGTTCTCTTGCAAGCTACATACGTGGAGCTTGCATTGAACAACATCACCATCTCCTGCGAGAATCTCTAGTAGTCGGAAAGTACCGTTCCCAGGCAAGGAATAATAGATTCCAGATGACTCTTTGGCTCGATTGATTTTAGTCTCAAGTGGAGTGAAGCGGCATATCGGCGATTTCGGAATGGTGATTGAGAGCGCAATCTCGTCAACGTTGGAATCCTGTTCCAGGTCGCCGAACAGAGGCAGAGGGATTCTTGAGTCGCTGTCTCGATCAAAGTTGAATCTGTTGCTAAAAAGTCCCCCCGGATATGATTCTTTAGAACTTGCGAGAAGAGAGGGACTTATCTATCGATTTCGACATCAGCCGCTAAGCTCCAAAGGTGGATGGTAAGAATGAGTCTGCCATGATTCACATATGTGTAACAAGGGAAACAAGGGTATCTGGAGCTGGAATATTTACCCGATTTAGAAGTGAAATGGTTTTCAATGCCGCAGAGACTCTGAAACTCGAACAACCATACTCCGAGTGGCGCTTAGAGAACTTGGCCTCTGCCTTGGGCTTGGACGGCCACATTGGAGAATCAATAGCCAGAAAGAGACTCTGTTAGGAATGGAAAGATGATATGTGTTGGTTTCACATATACTCTCTTGTTTACGGATGCTGACTTGTAGATGAGATCTTGAAATACCCCGCATCACTGGAAGACCCACGCAATGATCCGACACAGCCACTCAGCTGACCGGCGTTATCCAACGCTCAGCCGCTGCACGGCAGCCAAATCAGCATTATGTTTCGAAACTTAAATAGCTGGGGGAATGAGGCTGGAATTCTGTTTTTTAAAGACCTTGTTATCATTTATTATTTAAATACTATAGCTCATCACGAGCTCCTCTTTCGCCCTGATCCACGATACTGACCCCATGACTTCCGCTCTGAGCAATGAAAGTATCGAGTTGCTCAACCGACAACATTTGGGTGAAGTTAGCTTTGAAAGACACAATCTCATTTGTCCCAGCGCGATACAATCGAATTGAGGGGTATGATTCAATCTCGATTGGCACATCATTTGCATCGACATTAATAGTAGCCAGAGCGACTTTGTCAGAGAACCTAAGCTTTGCGTATTTGGACCCAAGCTCGTTCAGCACAGCATGCAAACTATTTGCTTTATTAGCATTAGCAAACCGTAGAGTTACGGTCAACTTACTCGGTACAGTATTGACACCATGGTACGGTGAACTCAACCAAGACATCTTTAGACTTGTCGTAAGCCAAGTCGTCAAAATTACTACCCACCAACTTTGTCAAAAAAGGCTGTGAAGTCGACACTTCTGGCACTGGTTCTGACTTGATGCTAGGTGTTAACGTGCCAGCCAGGTAAGCAGCCACATGCTTAGCGACCCTATTGGTATTGAACACCGTTTCAGACATGGGATATGCTCTCCCTTGTTGATTTGCGATGGCGAAACCACGCTTGATGTCCTTGCTAAGATGCATCTGCTCACATCTCTTGGGGTAGTCTGGTGCAAGGACTGTCATGAAGGTGAACTGGGCTTTGTACTTCTTAGCAAGAGGAGCCAGAGACTTGACAAGCTCAGCCCGATCATCGCGTTTGTTGAAGAAGATTTGGGCCATTGGTTTCTCATCCTTGAATGGTAAGTCGATATAGGCAGCTGAAAGAGAGATTGCTTACCTTTATGGCCTCTTCATGGACGATGGGATCATATTCGCGAATCAGCGCCTGAGTTGCATCTCGCAAGAAGGTCTCGACATCCGCGATGGAGAAAGGCCCGCGGTAGTAAACTGGATCCTCTTCCTCTTGGGTATAGACAGCAATGGAAGGGCCCTTGCTGTCTTTCTCAATGCCACCAACATTGCCAAAACTGTAATGCGCCCGCCATCTTTCGGCAACAGCTTCAAATGTTTTGCGTTCAGGCTGATGAGCTGAGCCAAGAAAAGCAATCACCGCCACTCGTGATGACCGCGCAAAATGGAGATGGTTCTCCTCGGTAAGATCCGCAACTGGAGAACCCGATTGCCGCTCGATATACTTCACAACCCTGCAATCATGATCAGTGATCCACAGGCAATTTCACAAAATCCGGAGAAACCCACGATGACGCGTCTAAAGCTTCTTTGTAAGTGACCAGCTCACTGTTGCCGGCTGTAAACTTCAACGTTGGGACGGTGAAGACTTGAGAGTCATCGCACACCGTTGGTTCGTCGTTGCAGTTGACTGAGGCGATGGCGGTCTTGGTGAGTACTGGAGACACCCTGTCCAGCACTGCTTGCGCTCGATCACACTCTTTGCAACCGTCTGCTGTGAACAAGATAAGCGCCGGCCTTGAGGAGATTAAGACATTGAACTCTGTTTTACGGAGTTTGACGGCTTGTGTTTGTGCAGCAAGAGCAGCGAGTGATAGCAGAGTTGACGAGCGCATGGTGGTATGCAGAAGATAGAGAGAAAATGGAATGGGAGACTGAAGAGCCGATCCAGATAATTCCTTGTTGGATCATTCATCATCTCAACACTTATCAAGTATTCCAACCCCACCATTACTCAAATTAGCCCACGTTACCCCGAATTGTCATCCCACTAGCTTATCATGAGACCCAATCTCGTATAGCCATCCTTTAATTTCGGCCCTCTCCAAAAGGCTTAGTTCCAGTTGTAAGCCCGATGCACATTTGCAGGTGAGATTGTGGCTGGAGCTTAAAACCAGCACGGATGATTTAGTTCATCTAAACACAACTGCCGAAGCGCCCGATGAACGATATCGACCCAGCCGCCAGTAAGGCACAGCTGATCCCTGTCACTTTCTAGAACGTTTTAGCGAAAGATGGATCCCCTCACCAGTAGAAATAGGAAGGTGACGTGAAGTTTAAAAACATAGTGAGCCATTATGATTGGCGAACTGAGAGTCTATCCATCAGCTCCACAAACGGCATGAACCATGTAATTCGAAAAGAGATGCGGTGACTGGTGGCCGTGAATCCCGAGTCGTGGAAAATTATGAAACTTGGACCACGAGCCTTGGTGACATGGCGTTCATAGTGGAGCTTAGAGAATAGTTCTAGAAGACTTGTTCCGATTGAGGATATTCGTGTGTCAACGTTCCTATCATGGTGGTTCGTGAAGTCATGTTATCTGTTTAGTCCAAAATTTGATGATCATCTCCATTTAGCTTCTTAGTTAGGTCAGGTACATGATCAGGAAAAGCTTAGCCTGGGGATGGGATGACGGATGCCTATCATGGAGAAGGCATTCGCTATCTGATACGCGGAAGATTGGTGATATAGTCGCGAGAGAGGTATGATATAGTATAGACTAGTATATATAGATCATTGAATCCCACAGATATCTCAACATCCTCACCACAGCCTCACTTGTTCAAACACTTCAAGTCTTTCAACTCTTCCATCATGAAGTTCACTTCAACTTCTCTTGCGCTTCTCGCAAGCATTCCCCTCGTCTTCTCTCTCCCCACCGAGGCTCAGCTCGAAAAGCCTGAAGGTTTTGACAAGATCCAGAAAGCTGATCCCGAGCACTGGCTCCAGGCCGTTAAGGAAGAAGCTGCCCGCCAAGAAGCCGCTGCTGCTTCCGCCTTCAATGAGACCGAGGCCCTCGAAGCCCGAGCCAGCTGGATCTACCAAGTCCACGGCATGTACACCGACAACCTCGTCAACGTCGGTGACGTCGATACCTTCTACATGCTCTGGACGCGCATGTACGACTCCAGCGACGACAAGGGTGGTCTCTCAGACATGACTCGCGGAGCATGGAGCAAGTTCTGCAACCCCCCCAACGCTGGTAATGGCGTCACCACGCGATTCATCCTCGACGGTCAGTGGGGAGCCGTCGGCCGTCTGAGCGGCTGGTCCATGCGCGACGCCCTGATCCACTCCATGTGGCAGACCGCCGATGGCATTGGCAAGAAGAACGGTTACACCGTGTACAACAACTGCTACGGCTTCACCTGGCAGGAGGCTAAGCCGGGTAGAACCGACTCGGCGTGCGGAGGACGATCCGGCAAGGCTTGCCCGAAAAACTCTGACTGCCCGTTGGAGGGTATGGAGTGCACTGGCCTCAAGTGGGGAACTTGGATGCCCAGCATCATCCGCATGAATGTCTACAACCGCGATGGATCGCTCCGTGCTGATGCGTACCAGGCGAGAATTTCTTCGCAGGCTGCTGGCTCCGGTGGTTGCTCCAAGGCCCAGACTATTTCAGCTTATGTTGCTGACTTTATCCCCATTGTTGGACCTTACTTCGCTACTGGTATTCGTATCAACTGTCTGTACCAGAGCTAAGTTCGCCCGTGAAAGGCGTGCTTGGTTGATGGGTCATTAACGAAGTGGCCCAGGCTCACATCGAGAGACTGGTGGAGTGCTCATGGTGAGATGACCAGGAGATCGAGTTGGGGTGCTGCAGACGACGTTTGCCATTCTCTGTATATAGTTCTGTTCTTTGAATATACTCGCTTTTGTACTTATGAAACATGGTATCGCGAACTCATGAATTTGTGGTGAAAGGACTTGGTAATTGCACAGTCTTATTCTTCTATCTGTTGGCACTGGAATTTCTTTGCTCAAGGTCAATTTCAACTATCCATCGGTCAAGCAATCACCAAAGGCTGAGCTTATGATTGTTTCCAACACATGGTCACCTCTCTTTCAGGAACATTCTGATCCTGAGTTCTCTTCCACTCCAAGTACCACTCCCTGCTGGTAAGGCCATTGGTAATGAGGCGGTAAAATTCTTCCTTGCCTCCCTCCGACTCAGGCTCAAGCTTCAATCTGTATGGCCACTTCTCGATGATGGTGTGCTTGTCCTTCATCGCCGCCCCAGCCATAAAGGGCATAAACTCCAACCGGGCCTTCTTCACAAACCTTGGAACATAGTTAGCATAGTAGTTGTTATCGAACGAAGGAGGATTGTTCACCTTTCGAGAATATCATCGTATTTCTGCACACGGCCCTGAGCGTACGCGCCCATGACCATGAAGGGATCAATGCGACCCCTGATTGGCCGCGGAGGCGGAAGGTACTTGAAGACGCGCCCTCTCACAGCTTTTGCAGCCTCTAAATTGTCCTCCTGGGTCGAATATTCTTGTACCATGTTCAAGAAAAGCGTGATGAGAGTCGCGTGTGGATTGATTGAAGGCGCTCGAAGCAGCGGGGCCAAGAGTTCGACGGTGCGATGAACACCAAGAAAGCGCCAATCGGAGATGTTGGAGGCCTGAAAGAAAGTCAACTTGTTTCCGTGTCCATGAGTGCATCTATTGGACTTGGAGTGTGGAATCTATGGAACGTACATCGATGCGATCAAAAGACCCGTCAAGATAGCCAGGAAGGGTTTCGGCATCGACCTGAAAAAGCTGGAAAGCAATGGTCGATTTGGACATTCGGGCCATGAACTTCTCCAACATGGATCGAATGTGGTAGAAAAGTTTGCCATAGATGTCGGATGTGGCGAGTCCATAGGGAGTCTTGTCAACCTCTCGTAGAGACCATCCCAATAGCGGATCAGCACTATCGTTCATTGGCCATCCATCTGGGGATTTAAAGAAAGTCCTTCAAGATTTAGCCTCATTTCGCAATTCTGGGTAATACCACTCACGGATTCACTTCGCAGTGCTCGCTCCGCTGAGCTCCAAAGGGGAGAAGAAGGCCGTCCTGACGAAATCGATGTCTTGCAACTCGATGAGAAGGAGATAGAAAGAGAAACTGACGGTCGTGGAGATCGATGCGAGGCCGAGAGAATGCAACAGCCTTGCGAATCTCATTTGCTTTGTCAATAGTCAAGCCATCAGGAACGTCCATAAAGGACAGCAGTTTATCCCACGCCTGTTTCTCAAGGACGAGTTTGACAGATCGCTTCTCGAAAGTACAAGTCTTTCCCAAAATCTTTGTGGCAGGTTTATCCTTGACCTTGTCGCAAACGCTCTGGATAAGAGGTCGAATGCTCTGGTTGAATAAGTCGAGATGAGACTTACGGATGGAAGACGAATACCAAATGTGGATGATGCAATCGAAAGCTTCATCTAGATCTTCGGCGGTGAGTGCGAGAAGAAGAATTATAGCATTGCGGGCAACGATGTCGAAATCACGATCGTTCATGATAATGTCGATGGGCTGTTCATGGCTCTGAGGAAGCTGTGCAACAGTTTGGACGACCATTCGCAAGTCGCCAGAAGCTTGAGCAGAGAAATATCGTTAGTTTGACCTCGCTGAGCCCTCAGGGTAAGAGAATTACACACCGGGGAACAACAAGCGCAGCGGGCTTGCATACGCTTCTCCTTCATTCGCACCGAGGCGAAGAACATCGAACGCAGGAACATTTCCATATGGGTACTGTTTACCACCAAACGGGGGAGGGATTCCATCGCCTATGAAAGTAGGTACTCGACGCTCCACAGACCACTCAGGCTCCCATGTCTTGTTGTTATACGGTGATTTGCAGTCGAGTTTATGGATGGGCCAGTGGACTTTCTGGCATTCGGAGCTGCAGTACTGCAAGACGTGAGCATAATGCATACGAGTCGGAAGAGAATCAGGGACAAGATACTTACGACGACGAGACGACAGTTGGCGCAGGTTGATTTGCCATCGTTTTGGCAGCCGGTGCCATCGGGGCGGCAGTTCGCGCAAGGCAGTGAGGGCGACGCCATGATGTCTGGCGATGTGAAGACGAAGAAAGAAGACAAAAGAGGGGGAAGAAAAAAAACGAGAAGAAGAAGAGATAGAGGCATTGGCTTGGTTGGAGCCTGGGATCAGATCAACGTTGATTCACAGGGTGTTTGCTGCCAGCACTGGCTGGCACTGCCATGGCGGATACCTATATTTGCGACCGCACTGTTTGTTCGATTGCGAATCCGCAACTACTCCTGTGTAGATTGATTGATTCAAGCAGGATATTACTTCCTAGCAACAATATTACGTCCAGTGGCCACCAACGAGGGCGTGAAGTTGCTGTATCGCGTGATCCGTCACGTACAAATGGTGGGTGATAACACTGAGATGCATCAATCGTCAGAAGGCTGCATCCTTTACACACATGCGCAGGTTACACAAGCAATATCGGTGAATGGGGCCAAAGGTTTAATATTAGGTACCCTGGTTGTGAGATACGGAATAAACTGATGCACAGATACTTCGGCAAGTAGCTATCAAAGTGCGTACAATGGTCGCTGTCACAGCCACTACGCTCCCGTTAATGCCCTCACTGAGGTACTCTAACAGTCCCCTTCATGACCTCAACCGCCTTTCCACTAAGATGAACAGTCTTGACCTTTCTCTCCCCAGCTCCATCCGTCTCTACCTCAACATCCACCACGATAAGACTCTCCCGCCCCATCTCAACACCCTGCGTGATATTGAACCTGATCGAGGTCGCTGAAAGCTTGTGCAACGCCAAATAGCACGACAACGCACACGCAGCACTTCCGGTTGCAGGGTCTTCCATATTACGTTTGACAAGTCTTGTGCGAAGATTCTGCACATGCTTTCCATCAGATGATGTTTCACCATCAAGCAGCGTGTAGTAGTAGCGCCTTGAGTCAAAATCGTGTTTCCAGCCGTCATCCTGCAAGTCGCCGTCGATGTAGCCCATGGCCCCGACCTTTGCAGCGCCGAGTATCTCTAGAGACGGGAGATTTACAAGCGCAAAAGTCATTCCCTTGACGATACTAAACACCGGTGAGCCCTCGTCGGCGGCAGCGACTTGGGCGAGTTTCTCATCCCAACCAGCTTCAATTGCATGCTTTGGCACGCGTCCCTTGTGAAGCTTAACATCGTGCGGAATCAAAGCACGCGCAGAGCCGCTTTCGAACTCAAGATCAATTCTGCCCGCCTTTGCGATCAGTGTCTTAACGCCCTGGGGGTGGAGAAAAACAGCTGTTCCGATAGTCGGATGCCCCGCAAATGGCAATTCGAATTCCGGTGTAAAGATATTAATCTTTCTCTCGTCTGTGTCGCCACGATTTTCGACATCGTGAACAAAGACAGTCTCAGAGAGGTTGAACTCGCGGGCGATACGTTGCTTTTGAGATTGGGTGAGGGGGGCTTGTTGGCTTGGTGGGGGTATCGTCACCACTGCCAAAGGATTGCCTTCAAAGGCGGCGGTGGTGAAAACATCGAGAGTGGTGAATTGAAGACTCATTTTGGTCTTTACTTTGGGTTTGGGATATTCAATTTATGATCACTCGGCAATTAGAGGAATAGACGATCCTTTTAGTCTTGAGCTATTTAGGTGAGTGAGTCACAGGGAGCTACAGTCGGGCGCGCCCTACAGTCGTAATATGATTACTAATTCAACCGAGCACAAATCAATAACATCGGCACATATACGCCAAGTATAGGATAATCCTGAGTGAAATGATTGCTGGGTAGGACAAGTACCGAGGTAACCTTCTCTCAGCCTAGAACTTGACTTTGGAATACTAAACTCTCGCAGCAAGTATCAGCCTTTTAATATCGAGGCGCTTCGAGGAATCCACCTATCCTTTTTGGACGTGCAGGAATGTTCATTTATTTGGGTTCTCACTGGTATAGCTGATGGTTCCGCGCTCAGTGTCCATATTGCCTTTCTGCTTTTCCTTCTTTTCCGTATCCCTCCCCATGGCACCGAAAATCAAGACGGCAAATGTTACACCGACACCGATACCTACTTTCTCTTTAGTCTTCAACCCAGACTTCTTCTTTGGTTTCTTTTCTTCGCTAGAGGGCATCTCGGTTTCTGCTGTTGATTCAGCGGTGGCATAGTGGTAGATCGTGGTGCCTTGTGGTTGTAGCTGACAGGTGGCTGTCTTTTGTACAGCGATTAGGGTTTTTACAACTGTGACGGTATGGGGCCGAGCGGAATCCGGAATGGTGACATTGACGTATTGAGACTCTGCCAGTGGTGTCTGCTCATCGCCAGATTTATAGAGCCCAAACCAATAAACAGAGTCTTCGCCATGTCTCAAGTAGCGGCCGATGTCATATTCAGCCTTCCAGCCATGTCTCAAATAGCGGCCCTTGTTAGATTCGACCTTCCAGCTTCGGTTATCTCCTGCAAACCAAGGTCAGTATACTTTCGGAAACATCCAGGATCCAATTCGTCTTACTATTCAGCCAGGTATGTTGTCCTGCTTTCTTGCTTCCGGGATTCATCTGCCAAACATACAGTTCGACATTGTGCTCGTCTGTATAAAAGATGATCTGGATGTCCTCGCCGTCGCTGTAGCGTATGTTCCTGCCCAAGTCTCGGTCGACATCATAGTTTGGGTCCCATTGTGGAGGAAATATCGACTCACAAGCTGCGAGACTGAGAAACGTGGCAACTATCCAGAACAATACCAGAATCATTTGCATGGTGTCCTTTTGAAGGTTAGAAATAAAAGACGAAGGGTTCGTGTATTGTTCGTCCACATCTGCTGACTTTAAGTAGTTCAAGAGAGCTCAAGCCTCGGGCATCGCCGAAAGGGATTCGGCTCATTTCTGAAGGCCATGGCTCGCCCCGTGCATCCAAGGTCATTGTCAAACGTCAGTTTAACAGAGGTCAAGGGTCGCGTGACCCAACCACAATGCCGCCACTTCAAGGTCGGAGGTTCAGTAAGATTGTCAAAGGCCAAGGGGATGCAACAAAACTTAGGACCTCTATCCTAGACGATGAATGGCCTTAGGGAAGCTTACAATAGTTTAATATAATGAAGCATAAATTTGAGGATCTTAGACTCAGTGCTTTCAGCACCTTGGTCCAATATCCGAAGTCTTCTTGCGCCCCACGGAAGGCCTGGCGGCATGAGGGAACGTCTAATAATATCAGATTAGACTTTGGAAATCTCGGAAAGTAAAACGCCATCTATAAACACGTGCGCAACTCCAAGCATGTAGCGTGCCAATTACTAGGATACTATTATCTAATGAATCATGACCCCGCACATTGATTTACTGGTGATCTATCCAACAAGCGTGATATGTATAGCCACCGAGTATCAGAGGATTTCGCGAACTCTATGACTTATGCGTTTACTACGGAAGATGAAGTATTTGAAAGCCCTTGTTGGGAGTCAGACTTTGCTTCGATTACTAATTCAACTGATGCCATCGGGACGGTGCTGTTGTGCATGATTATCCGACATTCAAGCCAACCCCCTTTGCTCTTCCAACTAAATATTTGTGGTTCAATCCCTTCCCATCAAGGCGCTTCATGTAGCCCAGGAGGACTTCTAGCGTACCCTGAAGGATATAGCTCAGCCTTTAACTCGGAAGAGTGAAATGGCTGGTGACGACTCTGAGAAACCACTGAGACATCCGTGTCCTTTTTTCTTCGTCCCGATCTTCTCCATATCAACCATCCAACAGCACCAAGAAGTATCTGGAAGTATTGTTGATGACGCGCTTACCATCCAAAGCCATTATACGTGGTGCGCTGTCTTCGGCTGACCCATCAGGCGCCTCTGATAAATTTAGCAGTTAATTCACTAATTTTAGCATGTCTACTCCGGGTAGCCGCTCAGCCCTGGTAGTGGTAGTTAGTATGCCAGTAAAACATCCCCATCTTACTATAAATAAGAGCTATATCCTCTATTAGTAGGCTTATAT
>JABSSZ010000550.1:0-67178 GCA_013755755.1 Fusarium sp. NRRL 25184 | reverse complement strand
CTCTTATCTTATCAGCTCCGCCCGTCTCACCCTTTTGTACGTGTCTCAGGGTATTGTGCCCAACTAAGCTTGCTTAGTTGGCCCCCCCCCGGCTCGAGCCAACGGGTAATGCTTTAGTGGCTGCTCTGTATGAACGTCCATTCATATCTGCCTCTTAGCGTCCACATCATTCAGGTCAACGTAGCGTTCTAAGCATATTGCACTTCTGGTAGACTACCGAAGCTGAATTTATGGCCAGTTGTTCGTTGTGAGGATGTTTCAAGTAAAGCTTTGAGAAAATTAACAACCCACTCATTCAGCATGCGAACAACTGCTTCTCATTAGGTACTTAAGCTGAGTACGGTTGTCTGGTAAATAAGGTATACATTGTGACCTAAGATCCTACCGTAGGAATTGGTTTAGACGGCAAACCGTGATGACTGAGATGCCAGAGTGCAACATCCTCAAAAATACTGCCAGATATGAAATCGAAAGCGAGCAGCAAGAAACCAGACTTATATACCGGAGTAGGTACCTGCCTAGGTAAGTAAGTAAGGAAAGAAAAGATGCTCGTTCAGGAACAAAAGATACCTTTTTCGAGGTACCATAGTAGACAGCAAAATGACCTTCCTCATAGGTAGGTACTTACTAAGGTACCTGGTAGGATCCACCACCTTGGCATTATGTGTGACACCGCGCAGCAGATCGATCTATGCCTGCCTCGGTATCACTGCCACCTTCTAGTTGAACCAAAAGGTCGGTGGTACCACCTTAGTGACCTAAGCTGGTACATTAGTATATGTATGTCCTTCACTTCTGCCTGCTACCTTGAGGAACAAGCGCTGCTCTCTATCGCACTTTTTCTTCCATGCTTCCATTTGAGAAACATCTACACTTTATTTTTCTTTACTCTTTTTTCACCCAAGGACCACCCTCCCTCCTCTTTTCCCTATTCATTTCACACTTGTGGCTCAGGTATCAGCCGAGGCGTATCGCTACCCCGAGCCGTGGAACCCATATCGTATTTCTTTTCGTTTCATGCCACAAAAGCCACAGAAACCTTTTCGATGGCAGTGTATAAGCCCAAAACAGCCCATCGAAAGATCATCGTTGGCGTTGATTTTGGGACCACATACTCTAGTGTCTGGTGTCGCTTGGGCTGAGAATCGCCGCCATTCCACTTAGCAAGAAATCCGACCAAACTGACATCACAGTAGGGCTCGACGGTGTCTGAAAACGACCCATATATAGCCGCATTTGTATGGACAAATCCTGTCAGTAAAGGACGGATTCGAAAGGTCAAGGTGACTATATACAATGACCATTTGTCTCGAGATGCTCCATTGTCCCGCAACGACAATGTCAAGATGCTCTCAATCGTGGAAGCGGACGTCAATTATATTCCGGAGAATCAGCTACGTTCCAAAGGGGGCTGAGACGACCAATGGTACTACCAGCTGAACTGTAAGATCGAGGCTGTATATACCTCCACATTCACTAGTTATACTCTGATCTATCAAAGTAAGTTTCGTTGAGGTGATTTTTTCATGCTTTATGCTAACTGTTCTGACAAACCAGCACTTGAGTACTGTGACATGTGAATATGTTTAAAGTCATACGTCTGCTCACGATGATTCTTGTATCTAGGGGCTTCAAGCAGTAAGCAAGGTAATGATATTCATTTTTAGACGAAACTATGGTGGTTTTGGCACACATTGCTGGACAAAATCCACCAAGCTAATCAACTTTGTATACCTACTTAAGGTAAAGAATTATTATTATTAGTTGGTAGCACAATTCTCATCATTGTGCGAGGTAGGCAGTTGAGCTTACCTACCTATACCGCCCCAGGGGTGGGTGTATTGATCAAGGATGGCTTGGAGGAGGCGGGGCGGGCCACATGGGATCCATGTTATGTATAACCTTAATCGGGCACGCACATGGGCCGAAAACTGAGGGTCTACGGATCGGATGTGTCGAATTCGTGGTTATAAATGGCTTACATTGCCCTCCGATTAAGTCCAGCAGGTTACTTTCTACTTTAACCACCTGCAGGTTTCTCGGGCCAATGTTGTATATAGGGAATGGACCTCAGGTCCATGATAAAGATGGCCTCCAACCGCAGAACTGACTTTGAAGACACCAGTTTAACTTTCTTTCTGCTTTCTTTGAGCCTCAAGATGTCTCCTCTTGAACTTTGTTAGCAGTATATAGTCTCCTACTGCCTTGAACCTGTTTCTATGAAAATTTTCTAAACCATCAAACATCATTCTTGCCTTACCCACTCAACATTACCTACTAACCTAGGCAGGGCTGTGAAACCTCAGCTTATTCTTGGACGGGAGATCGGGTACCTGCTTCCTTTGCAAAATGCTATGCTTCAGAAGAGGCAAAAGCCACAAGGTGGTACGAAAAAAGAAGAAGGTCAAGGCAACGACTTCAACTTCAGCTTCGACTAATCAGACATCTACCCCGAGAGCCAGAAATGGCACTGACACTGACACTGGCACCGCCGCCTCTGCCTCTTCATCTTCATCTTCATCTTCATCCTCTGTTAGCCCGTACGTTGATCTGCCTGAGTCACTAGACAGTGATGCTGCGGCAACAGGGGCAATAGACAGCCGAGAGTGTATTATCTGTACCGACACCAAAGCTACAGATTCTTTTCCAGATTTCGTCACTTCAAGATGCACGCATACCCCCTCTATCTGTTTGGATTGCATGGAGCGATCAATCCAAGAGGTCATGAAAAGTAAAAGCTGGACCGAAATCAGATGTGACGAGTGCCAAGAAAACCTAGAGCCTAACGACATTCGGCGCTTTGCCGATGAGCAGACAATTGCCAAGTATGAATGTGGTACTCAAACAGATGGAATATGACTAACAACGTATAGATACGAAATACAGTCGCTCGGAGATGCTGTGAAAGATATTCCGAACTGGTTCTGGTGTACCTCTGATTGCGGCTCTGGGCAGATCCACGACTCTGGGTCTGCTGAACCCATCGTCGTCTGCATTAAATGCAGTCATCGCTCATGTTTTCGCCACGAAGTCAACTGGCATGAAGATTTGTCTTGCGATGAGTATGATCGACTTCAAGAAGATCCGGATTTCCGTGGCTACTTGGAACTTGAAAATGAAAAGTGGGCGGAGGCTCAAGCAGCTCAAGAAGAGCCTGATCGGAACCTCGCTCCCAGCAAAAGAAAGGCTGAAACTAAGCGCCAAGAGGCACAAGATCGGAGAGCAAGAGAGCGAGAGAAGGAGAGGCAACGAGAAAGAGAGATACAGAAGAATGAAGAGAGGCAACGGAAACTACAGCGAGAGAAGAAGAGGCAACGAGAAAGAGAGAGACAGAAGAATGAAGAGAGGCAACGAAAACTACAGCGAGAGAAGGAGAGGCAACAAAAGCAAAAGCGAGATGAGCAGGAGAGGCAACGAAAACTACAGCAACAGAAGCAGGAGGAGCAACGAAAACTACAGCAACAGAAGCAACGAGCTCTTCGCGAAAAGACATCAGCTCAGAAGGCAGCAGATGAAAGGCGCCAAATTGTAGCCAGAAGGAAAATAGAAGAGGCGAAGAGCATTGTCACAATGAGAGCCACAACAAAACCATGTGGAGGATGCGGATGGGCTATCGAGAAGAAGTCCGGCTGGTAAGCATCAAATCTTCATGTTCTACGATGGCAACAATAGTTCTAACAAAACATTCTAGTTCACATATGACGTGTAAGTTCTTTGCCACCTTTGCTATTTTTTATCTTTCCGCACATGCAAGCCTTGCTGTAATGCTGCTTCACTATCATGGGTACTGTGCGTTCACATAGGGCTTCCACGTTGGCCACGTTATATGGACACTAAGTATTGCAGGTTCGAAATGCAATTACCAGTTCTGTTGGGACTGCGGCAAGCGATGGAGCATAGCACACGCTTGCATTATCCCTTTCTAGCGTTCAAACCGATTAAATTGAGTAGTGCCAATGGGTCTGCACCAAGTAGCTGAGAAATGCAACCGCATCCATGGGCACTACTCAAGTTACTTGGTTTATACGGTAGGCCACAAAAGTTTCAGCTGGCTACAGGCAAAATACCTATTCAGTGCTGATTCTTGTGTGTTGCAGGTTCAAAATGTGGGCATGAATTCTGCTGGGATTGCGGCGCCGACCATCGGGCTATCTTGAGAGGCGATAACAGCCTGCACAAGGAGACATGCCGGTTTCATCCTCGCAACCAGGGGAGTGGGTAAGATATTGGAGTAGGCTTTGAGAGAATGGTTGACATGAGAGGATTGGCGGATGGGTTGGGAGCCATGATACCCCCGGGGATATGTACAAAGCTCTGTTCTTTGAGTTGCCTCAACTATGTATAACGCCAAGCCAGTTCGGTTATCCATCCTGAGATTTGACAAGTGGTTGCATCACAAACATGCAGGATACCATCAAGTGGTTGACGATGAAGCTGTTTCAATTATTGCCTGTAATATACTACCATATCAAGATAACACTTTACGCCAATGTCTGAGCACCGTCGAGAAAATACACTATATCTGTGCAAACATCAATCCATGGGTATTCGGTAATATTTCCACCAAAACCTTAATATAGGTCGTGCAGTCTAAGCAGCCGTCAACTCGGCGATGCGGCGCTCCAATTCGGGGACCTGGCGCAACCGAACCTCCAGCTCTTCCTTCTCATCCTCAAGTTTGAGACGTCGATCGGCATCAAGCTTGGTAAAAACATAGTTTCCCTGGCCATCGAACTGAAGGATGTGAGAGTGATACTTCCACAAACTTCGACGGTGACTGACAGTCATGAGAGTGACGCCTAGAGACTTTGCTGTATCATACATGGCCTTCTCTATCTCGAGGGTAACGCTGCTGGTGCACTCGTCAAGTATAGCGTACTTAGGGCGATGGTAGAAGAGCCGAGCCATGGCAACACGCTGCTGGAGACCACCAGAAAGAACATCACGCCACTCAGCCTCAGCGTCCCAACCTTCCTCGTATAATTCGGGTAGGTGCTCAAGACCTAGGATCTTGAGATACTCGAGAAGGTCTACATCCGTGACACCACGAGCACGCATCTGGCGAAGAGAATCTGGGTAAATTATTTGTTGGCGAAGGGAGCCCCGGGAAAGGTAAGGCCGTTGAGGGATGTAGAAAATGGCGTGGAAGGGGGGCTTGTAGACTGTGCCTCCATAAACAGGCCAGAGGCCGCCGAGAATGCGGAAAAGAGACGATTTGCCGCAGCCGTTGGGTCCAACAACAAGCAAGTGGTCTCCGTGTTTGAGAGTGAAAGACAAAGCTTTGATGAGTACGTCACCGTTGGGTGAGATAATGGGCCTAGTTGAGCGAATGGGTTAGCGTAGTAACAGGGGACAGTGATCTCTAACTTACACATCAATAAAAGTGATGTCGTTACTCTCGTGGACAGTTCCACGTCCCTTGAGAACTGCCTCGTTACCTTCAACGCCCGAAGAGGACACGAGCTTCTTCTCGAAGTGACCAGCCTGGACATCATCCATCACATCCAGTAGAGTAGCAACACGAGATGTGTAGCCCGCCAGTTCCATAACCTCTCTGTATGAGAACATGATACGGCCAAATGCATCGGATGCAGAGAGAAGCATCCGCCTGTTGGTGACAAAGGCTTCTGTTCGATCGCCCATGTTCATCGCGATATGACCAGGCATCTTGACGAAGACAGGGACACTGCAAAGCATCAGACCAAGTGCGCCCCAGAAATATTTAATAACAAAATCCTCCATGACTCCGTGGTAAAAGCGTCGACGGAGGATGTAGTTGACGTGCTTGATAAGAGTAAAGTAGCCCTTGTCTAACGTGTCCTTTTCAGCGTTGTGGCCGCCGTATAAAGCGACTTCTTCGCTATAATCGATAAGGCGCGAGTGCTGGAAGCGGAATTCGCCCTCCAACCTTGCTTCATCTGCAACATATTTCCCAAACGGCGGAGTTAGTGCTCTCATCACGTTGGCTGATAATTGGACAAGGAGTGACATGAAGACAACGCCTTCACCGCCAACGCTCTTCGACAAAGACCAGGTATATATTGTCTGAATGTGGTCAGCGACGTCGTTATCAAGTGCAAACGGTTCGACGTACCATATCGAGTAGAGGTTTGGCTAAATTACTGTATAATTCAGCCAGACTATTGGAGAACTTTGATACATCGACCGCAATTAGTTGATCTGGATTCTTTATTCTGTCATCCAAAGCCGAGATACCGTAAAAAGTTAGATTGGATAAGTATTTGTCATGTATATGCTGCGTAAGCCGTGATCGGTATTTAAGCGACAGTTCAGCTTGGTGATACGATAGCTAAAGCAGTCGTGAGCAAGTAACGAATATCTGGGAATAATCAGACTTACCATGGAGTTGGTGAAGGTCGCAGGGACCGCGATGAGCATCCACCATACTATGCGCTTCAAGAATTCCTTTCCGTTTCCTTTCACGAGAGCCTTCACAATAGCACCATCCATCTCGGCGACGCGTAGACTAATTAAAGTCCTGAGAACCAAGAAGAAGCTGTGGCTCATCAGTAACCTCGACTCTTTGCTGCGCCATCCTGGAACAACAATCTTGAGTAGCCGAAGCAATGACCGAAAGAACTCGCGATTCAGCTCGACTTTCTTTCGGGGTGTTTCCTCGCTTCCACTGGATGTGGTACCACGACGGGCTGCGCGCTGGGCAGCTTCACGGGCGGAGGCTGCCTTTTGCTCGGAGATGGCAAGGCGAATTCGATTAGCTAGGGCAGCTAACAATGTTATCCATACAGCGCGTGAGATACGTGTGCGATTGGCAACGTAGAGGGTTGTGAGTTGCGAGATGATACCCCGGAGGGTGCGATCGCCCGGCAAGGCGAGCTTCGATTGCGATGCCATAACGCGCGCGCAGACCCAGAGACTCTGTAGACTAAGTTGACAATGCTACAATATTATTGAGCAATCCCTAGCGATGACTCCGTAGTCACTTGAAGTCGCACTTCAAGTCGCAAAATAGTCGAGATTGGAGTTGAGCCGAGGCGTATCGACGTCACGTCACAGATCTATTCAAAACAACTAAGCGCATGGGGAAATCGGAAGTCGAATGGTGTCCAAATAAAAAACAAACACTGGTTCAAGCAAATGTCTTAGAATCAAAGCCCAAAGAAAGGGAGAAAGAATTTAAAGTATTGAAGGGAGTAAGATTCTTGCGTTACATGGCCAAGGGCGTCTTGTGAGCTCCAAGATATCGATGGCAGTTTCCCCATACAAAAGCTTCCTCGGTCGATGAATCTGGGGCAGGTGTAAGCCTCCCCACACTTCCCTATTACGCCCGGCATGTGATTGACATTTGACTCAACAGCCACAAATCGAGCACAGCCACATTTATCAATCTGAGCCACTTTCCGCGGGGATGACTGAATTTTTGGTCGCATCGCGGGGCAACTTTTCTGAGCATTTCGGATAATAAACACAACATCACCGAAGAATACCTTTCTTATTACTACCATATCAGCCATCAACTAGCAGCCAAAATGTCCGAGGACGAGGGTATTTCTATCTACGACGAGGTCGAGATCGAGGATATGACTTTTGATGAGGCTATGGGAGTTTACCAGTTCCCATGTCCTTGCGGCGACAAGTTTCAAATCACACTCGAGGATTTGCTGGACGAGCAGGATATTGCCGTGTGTCCTAGTTGCAGTCTCATGATCCGTGTTATTTTTGATCTGGTATGTTTTGTGACAAAAGTTTGCTCGTGGTTTTCTGTTAACAAGTTCAGGATGACCTACCAAAACCTCCCACTTCAGGCTCGGGCGGACAGGTTCCTATAGCCGCTTGAGTGAAGCAAGAATGGCGATAGAGTCATACAAATTGCGCATACCCATGCGAATAGGCCCGGCACGACAGTCACCCTTCCGCCGTGAGCACGACACCCTTTGTCAAGCTTGAAGCTTCACTGTCCAACGCGACACCGGTAAATCGGCCACAACTTCCGGAATCCTTGAAAATTTCATTTTCGCAACGTCCTCACACCAATGCGAACAGAAACCCCTGCATGGGTAGGACAAGAGTGGTCCCAGGCCCCAGGGAGCAATAAAACCTCTGACGCTGAACTAAGTGGTCAGAAATACCTAATCTAAGCTCACCTAAACCTATACCAAATTTACTCAAGTCTTTTTGGCATGCAGGATAGAGGTCCCAAGTTTTCTTGCCTCCCTTTGCCAGGGTACCTGGAGGCCCGGCTCACATGTACTGTGTCGCCCGCCACCATGATCAGCCAATTTACAAGGGCAACGGGCAGGGAGGAAGGAATTGAGGCCTCAGCAAGTTGAGATAAGAGCGCAACACAAACGGCATGCCGGAAATAAATTTGCCGTAACTCCGTTGGTTCAGGGTTTCTGCCAAGCTTCCAGAGACAAGCAGAAGCATGAGGCTCAAGTGCTGGGTAATAAAAGAAAACACGCTATGTTCCACGAAAACAACAGAAAATGGTGATATGCGATTAGTATTAATATAGCTGGAGGTGATTTCACTCCACTGGTCTATCTATTCTAGTCAGGACAAAACGTTCCCGATCTATCTCCATCGAAAGTTAAACGCGCACCAGCACGGTTCCTCCAGGACTATGCATCAGAATGCATCACGTCCTCATATCCACCAAACCTTGTACAAGTTCCGAATGTCGAAATTTACAGGGCAAGGGCAACAGCGAGAGCACCAGCAAGACCGCTGAGGCCGAGGGCAGCAGCGCCGTTGGCGGGGGTGGAGCCGGAGCCGGAGCCGGGCTTAGTACCGTTGGTGTCTGTTAACGTTGATGTTAGTTGAACTGTCGTGAAGAGAGAGGATCGTGGGAAAGGGTTGGAACTAACGGGCACCGGGAGTAGGAACGGGAGTAGCAACGGGAGCCACAGGGGTCTGGGCAGCAGCCGCAACAGCGACGAAAGCGAGGACGGCAGCGGAAGCGTGCATTTTGATGGTGGTTTTAGGTTGTTTAGTAGTTGGTAGAAGAGTTCGAAGAGAATTAGATCGAGTTGAAACGAGTGTTGGTGTAGCGATTGTAGTTGTAGTTGTTGAGTGGATGCTGAGAATGAGAAAAAGTCTGAATGAGCAGAGGAGCTTCGACTCCTATATACCCGAGCCTCGCAAGGATTGAGAGGAGGAGAGTCAGTCAGTGCAGTACATACATGATACATGATACCAGCCCCAGGGGGCGGTTGCATCATCCCAACCCCAAGCCACCCACTTCTTTTGGTGTCTTCGAGTTCCACCGTTGTACTATATGGCTCCACCGCCAGGATATTTCGATATCACCCAATACCAGATGCCAGGGCCTCAACGAGGAAGTTGATCCGGTGCGTCAGTTACAGAGCTGAGAGGGTCCACACTGACTTTTGTTTTCTCCGTCTGAAAATCAAGGCAGAGAGTCAACGCAATCTACAGTGTCAGTTGAGGCTGCAGTGAAAGGAAGCCTCTCTGTTCAGTCATGCTGGACTACATTGGCTGACTGCAGTACAGGCTTGACGCGGCTGTACAGTGAGTAATTCGATAATCAACAAAAAAATAGATAGACCCAGCCTCACACCAACCGTTCCGCTGATGCTGTTTGCTTATGCACTACGGTATATTGTTGCTAGATCAACCAACCAAGATCTGATACTACCCGCAGCCATATGCAAGACGACAAGATATTGACTTGATGGTTGCACACCAGGGGAGAGACAGTCAACTAAGCATAACAACACTGTAGAACCTTCAGGTCCAGCCTAGCCAGCCAACGCCAACTTCTAGAGATTCATGGAAACAGTAACAGGCCTCAAGATGATCAGGTGTGCAGTTCCATAAACCTACACAGTTTCACTGGGCAACAAGAGACTTGCGTCATAAACGCAACCAAGTTTTGATTATGTGTATACTGCACTGTATCTAAACCTTTGAGGATCAGGGAACATTCATGAATGGTCGCGGTTGGGCGTGGGTTAGTTTGTTTGGGGATGGTGGAGACGGATTGCGCAAGCTTTCCAAGCAGGGCAAATAGAAAGAAAAAAACCGCTCGATTTTGCCAGAGAAT
Organism: Fusarium sp. NRRL 25184; assembly: GCA_013755755.1. NCBI lineage: Eukaryota > Fungi > Ascomycota > Sordariomycetes > Hypocreales > Nectriaceae > Fusarium > Fusarium sp. NRRL 25184. Next base: position 57,133 of record JABSSZ010000550.1, on the reverse strand, counting down.
GTTTCTAAAAACGACCACAAGATAACTGGAGACGTTGTACAACAACACCAACCAGCCGCTCAGTGTTAATACTGGAAAGCCAGGATGGAATAATATGCAAATACAAGGAATCTGCGCGAATAGCGGCTGCCGGTATTCCATATTTCCCCCTTCTCCCGCAGTTGCAGATGAGACCTCCATATCCCTGCGCCCTGTTAGCCTGTGCCCTGAAATCTTGCGGCTGGACCAAGTGCTAGGATTGTATTTTGCGGCTCGGACTAATAATCTGTAGATCTGTGTTGGGTTTTTTAATTGTGGTTCTGACGCGCAAGCAGAATCAAGCAGCTCAGACCAGGCTGCGGCCTTAACCGCAACCACAAACCACCAGTCAAAGGGAAAAGGAGAGGGAGAGGGAATAAGTAGGAATGATCGTCCAGTCACTTTCGCTCTATTATCGTTTCCTTACCGCGCATTACATTAAGACGAAACAGCGCGGACATTCCGACAAGGTCCATCATGATCGATTGCCTTGAACTTTGTCGGTCACTTACATAGCAACCCAGCAAAACAGCGAATATGAATGGCCTGTGCTGTTATAGTGGTTCCATAGAAAATCAAGCTCCCCCCCTGCCGGCTTCTTGCTAGCTTGCTCCCGGGATGCAGTCTGGCTTGTCTGGCTCCCGTCCTCTACCGCTTCCATCGCCTACATCGCTATATACCACACCGCGCACGACGCGCAATTGATGGAACCCATCAGTGAATATATCCATAATTCCATATTTTAATCTGAATCAACGGTGCCCAGGTATAGTGATGATGACCAGGTCCCTTGAATCTCCCCCCTCCAGTCTTTGTCTCCTATACGACCCAGAAAACTCCATATTTTTGCATGAACAAGCTTTCGGGCCCCTTTTGTTTATTATTACTGCTTGTTGCCCCAGAACATTTCTCGATAGCATTCATCATCCATCATGTTCCCAGGGGTTTGTTACAGACCAACTGGAGATGCAGACGGAAATATTAATATCAAATTAACAATTGCCCCCTGCCCTGTTCATGTAGCACTCGGAGAAAAAAGCCAAAGGTAGAAGCTCGGTCAGACTGTCTGTTTCGATAATTATGAGTGCCATACTCCGTACACCAAACTCTTCTCTCGCCTCGTTGGTGCTATCGACTAATTACCCCTATCTCATTTAAGTCAACCTTGTAACCTCAACCATGTTCTGTCAAGTTCTGGAATCCTCCTTTGCAACTTGACAATAAGTATCGGAACTATTACGATCACCGCATGACTATTATCGAATCTCGTCACTATCACTGCCACTTGTCGGCTTACTGTATAGTGGCAAAGCACTTATCAGCGTAAGCGTTGGCGCTCACCGAGTTCTATGGACAAGAATGGCCTACCCAAGAATCCGGATTACTGGATCGAGTACGGAGTATCGAGTATCGAGGCGAGTCGAGGCGAAGGGGGAGGCCTACATGGGGTTCATCAAACTCAACCCAGATCAGAATCCAAATCACGGCAATCATGCCAGGCATAACAAAGCCAGACCGCCTCTAGTATAGTTGATCGACGACTTTTCTAATTTTAACTCAAAACACAGATCTATCGATCTACTTACACACATCTGATGCAGGAACACGTAACCTCAACCCATGAGTTTGCAAGCATCCCTGTGTCATACATTCTATCTTGACAACAAGCAAGATCATCCCCTTTTCTTAGCTCCTTCATTCAAGCCTCGACATTTTCAAAATGGAATGTTGGCTGTCCAGGGACTGCATGCTCGGCTGTAGGTACTGAAAGCTCCACCTCCTTTCCATCTCCGAGGTTGGTTCCCTTCTTGCTGCCCTCTTCGACTGAGATGATGTGGCAAGCAACCAGGCCGCTAGTTCGCTTCAATCCAGGAACCATCTGCAAGAGAGTCTCCTTTTCGTTGAATGCCAGCTTTTGCTCCAGGACCACGCTCGCGGGCTCACCGGCCTGAAGTCGTCTCTTGAGGTTCTGCACAAATGGCATGGCCTTCTTCATTTCTCCCATCTTGCCAATCTTGCCATTGAGCTCCTTATCGTTGACTGACTTAGCCTCCACGTTCCACATCTCCTTCAAGAGATCAATGTACTTCGCTTGCCAAGCTGGGAATTTGTCCGTGACAAAGATTGTGAGTTGCTTAGGCTTCTTGGGGTCGAACGATGTCTCCTTGCCCTTGGCCTTCTTCTTCAGTTGCAGACCCTCCGCCGAGTTGACGTTGGAAGCAGTGTTTCGTACATAGTCACGCTTCGCCGACAGGGAAGCATCGACCTCCTTAATCTCGGGGAATCGAGCATTATGAATAGTGCCCTCATTCTTCAGCACCTCAAGCCAAATGTACTCAGACCAGTGGGGAGCAACGACCGCCAGCAGCAGAGCCTGTACCTCGATATACCGGAGGGCAAGATCGCGGTGCAGTTTTATGCCGGCTGCTGCGCAGGCTTCTCGATAGAAATCGCGAGCGCTCGTCAACTCATACAGACCAGCCTTTAAGGCCAGCTTGTAGTTGGTGTTGACATACTGCTCAACAGCCTCCTTGATAACCGCGTTCATGTCGTTGTTGAACAAGGCATCCTGGAACGAATTCAACTCACCAGTTCGAAGTTGATCCTGGTCTCGAACCATATCCTCGCACCACTCCTTGAGAGTATATAATCGGAGAATGTTGGTATCAGCAACATCCTCCTCAAAATTGGCATCATTGACTCCATCGCCAGCATCCGCAAGAGCAATACGAGAAGCGTCCGCACCGTATTTCTCTGTCAAGTCTCGGAGAGTCATGAAGTTACCGGTACTCTTGCTCATCTTCTCGCCATTGAGCATTAGATGACCGTTCGCGCGGATACTTTGAGGCCAGTACTCTTGAGAGAAGAGGGCCAAATCTAACAAGTGTTAGTCAAAAGATACTAGATTTGCCTGAAAAGAGGTAAGGAAATCTGGAAAAATCTAAGAAAGTCCAGGAAATTTCAGAACAGTTCAGGGAAAATCGGGGAAAGCCAGGAAACAGGAAAAGAAGAAGAAAAGGGTAACAAACGGGAATATAAGAAGAATGTGAGGTGATTCGCAATTAAGTCCTGTGTAACACGTTGATTAGTCTCAGAATAGCTTAGTGAAGACACACGTCTTGACTCACCTTGCCCGAAACTCGCACGTCAAGAGGATAGAAGTACTCGAACTCGCGGCGCATGCTCTCCAGTGTCTCCTTGGGGATCTTGCTATTTGTGAGTATCTCGTCACTGAGCTCCTGGCGGCAAAAGACGTAGTCCCAGACTTCGTCAACCATTTGCTCCGGTCCAACATTGGCACTTCCCTTTGTCTTTCCGAAGATGTCCTTATGTAGAAGGTGGGCGATAGTATAGTAGGCCATGTAAACAGTCGAGTCACTCAGACTCTCTACCAAGAATTGAGGATCCCAAGGGAGCTTGGAGCCGAGACCATAGGTTCGAGCACAGGCCCACTGGTTCAGCCAGTTCAGGACACCCTCGAAACTGTTCTTGGTCTCAGTTGTGTAAGTGTTTAGGCCATTCTCAACCCAGTCAAGTGCAGTCTTCTTCCATGACTCTTCGCCGTAATCCAAGTACCATTGGTCCATAAGAGCAACGATACAGTCATCGCCTGATCGACTGACAACCTTGCGCTCAGGCTCAGAGTAGGCAAAGGCTTGACCGGCATCAATCATTTGTTGTCGGACCTTAGGCTTAGCGACCTCGACCTTCTCGCCCTTGAACTCGCCCACCTTCAGAACACCCTGGTAGAAGCCTTCCTTGTACGCCAGCTCCTTGGCCTCCTCGAGTTGCTTTGTGTCTTTAGGAGAAGCGATCTTGAGCTTCTTGACCAAGAAAGGAGCGCAGAGATCACCATAACTAGGTGTATCGATAATGGGGAAGATCTCAAGCTCGGCCCACTCCTTCTGAATACCATAATAATCAGCCTTCTTGGCCAGGTCGGTCACAGTAGCAAAATCATCAGGACTGTCAGATGGCACGGAGGTGACAACTCCAGTACCCTTTGTAGGGAGAACAGTCTCCATGGGCAAGACACGTACTCCCTCTTTGTGCAGTGAGAGGGGAGCATCAACAAGAGTGCCGACCATGTCAGAACCAAGGACATCAGCAACCTTCTCGACGACACCCTCGGTAGCAAAGATACCCTGGTGTGCCATATTACGTGCGGCACGTTCCGTCATGACATAAAAGTCATTGTCGTTGGCCTTAAAAACGCCATAGGTGATCTTGGGACCCACGAAACAGCAAGTTTGTCCATACATAGTTTCGGGTCTCAGGGTAGCCGCGATCTTATAAACGTTAGCACCCTCCGGGAGCTTACTCTTCAGGGCCTCGGCAGCTTTAGGAGCCCATTCGAGAACCTTGATCTTCAGGGCAGTGTATTCCTGGGGGCCAACGCCCTCGCCCTCAGATCGGTCGTGGTCCATACAGGGCTGACCATCCTTGATAGAGTAGATGGTGTATCGCTTGCCGAACTTGATTTTATTCAGCTCCTTGAGACGGTTCATCTGCCATCGAACAAAGGCGTCGTAGTAGGGGTTAGCATCAGTGGTGACAAAAGATCGACGCCAGTCGATACGGCAACCAAAATTGGTCAGGTCTTCTCTGCACAGGGGAGGGAAATGTTGAAGCCAATGTTGAGGATCAGCGAACTTGTGGATTTCCTCAGTGGGAATTCCGATAGCTTGCATGATCTGGAATTGGTACCTGCGAGGTGTATTAGTGAGTTGGAAATTTCGAGGACAGAAGCTCTATTTACTTCATCTTGACAGATTTCGCCGCAGCTTTGCCCTTCGTAGCCTTGAACTTGGTGATATCCTCCTTGGTCTGCTTGGCAACGGGGGCTTCCTCTTCGACAGCAGGCTCATCATTCTTGTAGCCCGAAAAGTCCAGGCCAAACATCTTGACCTCGTCGACGAGCTTGTCGGCACAAGCCTTGATGGGCATACCAGTGCAGTGGAAGCCCATGGGAAAGAGGGCTCGCTTTCCCTGCATGCGTGCAACACCAGCGGCGAATTCAACCTTGCTGACAGAGAAAGAGTGACCAGCATGAAGAGTTCCGTTCATGTAAGGGTAGGCCATGCATCCAAAGAACTTGGGCTGCTGCTCCCGAAGTTCGGCGGCGGGAATGGAGTGGAGAGGCACCTCATCAGTGGTGGGTGCATTAGCTTCGAAGACTTTCTCGTCCTGCCATTTCTGTTGATATTTCTTCTCGAGTGCGACCAGAGTGTCCCGCTTCTCAGTCTGATCATAGTTAGACTTGCCACTTGAAAACGGTGGAGGAAGTTGGACCTGCACCTTTGAGCTCCTTGGTCTTGGAGATGTTGAGACCCTCCATGGCCTTGGGAACGGAATCGGTAGAAGCCATGGTCGCAAATGGACGAGACCTGTGAAGACAGAGAAATTATTGTCAGTTTTACCCCTGAATAGTATGTTGAAATATGAAGGTTGAGTGAATAATACGCACTTCGAAATTCCGTGGAAATTTTTGAGTCACTGTTTGGAAGGGATTGAGTCGGACTTGAAGGAGGGGTGAAAATCGCGGGGCACACTCGTAGTGCGTCAAGGTGGCTAGTGAGTGGGCGGTTTTTGTGGCGGTGATGTGGCGCCTGTTGGAGATTCTCCAACGCTACCTAAACGACTGTCCTCGATACTTCATGTCTTGCTTGAGCCATTGAGTCACTCGAGGTCGGAAGCGACTTAGTCACGATGTTTCCCTCGCTGATGAGACGTATGGCCTCATCTTCAAAGGATAGTCTTCTCAAGAAGGCTCCTCTGACGGTGGCAACTAATCCTTACAAGGCCCGAAAAGTATGGCCTCCCAACTTCAAGCAGCTTACTGTCCAGCAACAACTCCGGTTTGAGAAGAAGTACAAACGTCGCATTATTCTAGCAAGTCGAGCACCGCGATGGGTGAAATTTGTCAAGACTGCTCAGCTCCTGACGATTGTTGGTAAGATTATTCTCTTGCAGTCATTTCTGGGCTCTTATCTAACTTGAGTTCCAGCTGCACTGATCTGGATCTGCTTCTACTCCGAGTTCGAATGGTGGGGTCAGAAGTATAAACCTTCTGAAGAGGTTCGTACATATGATTATAGAACAACCAAGAACTACTAACGCCATCATTAGATTCGTAAGAAGACACAATATCTATTCGGCACAGTCGATCCCGAGAAGCGATACGAACGACGACCAGATGCGCCGCCTTTCCATCCCCCAAAGGACGAGCCAGAATCAAAATAGTGTATTCTTTATGTATATTATTCAATACTTGGAGTTCGGCGTTAGTCTCGTAGAGACGAAACATATATGGATATCTCAACAGGCAGACACATCTTGTAATCCGCTCTATCATGCATTTCGTTCGTCGCTCTGAATAGTCGTAATCTTCATCGCCCAGTCCAAGCAAAGTTGGCACCCATACCAAGTCCACTTCCCAGACCAGTAGGTCCTCTGCCTTCGTTCACAGGTCTCTTCGCGACCGTTCCTTGCGCCTTTACCCCTGAGACAATGCGATCCAGGTTTGTCTCTATTACCACGCCCCCTATTATCATTTCCGATAAGGTAGAGTGCAGGGTTTCGAAGTTGAAGATCAAGTCCAGCTCACAGACATTCTCGAAGAGCTTGTCAAGGGCCTCCACGTAGACTTGAATCAGATCGATAAGGGCAAGCGGCGATTCGGTCGATGTGGAGATGACGATGAAATAAAGGGTCGCATAGTTGCGATATGTTACTAGTGTTGGAACATCGTTCTGTTCTTCCGAGGAGGTGTGGGAGGTGCCCGAAGCAGCAAGCAGAGGTGGAAGGGGTAGGAAGTTGCAAGATCCGGCCGGTCGATTCGAGACGAGTGTAAATATTTCGGAGATAAGGCGCTGTTGTATACTCGTTTCCTATGAGGCGCATCTGAGTTTCTGGCAACAAAGCTGGAGGGGGACAAAGCATACCAATTGGGTATAGAACTTGGTCAAACGAGGCTGACCTTGGCCGTTGAAGACCAGAAAAGCATTGATCATGATTAAGGACGGGTGCTCTTCATTCCATCACACGAATCAATGTAGATGACCTAGTGTAGGTAGACAAGGTTTGGGGTTTCGTATGGTATTGTAGGTCGAAGCGGTAGATGGTGGGGCATGTGTCTGCAAAGAAGACGCGGAGCTGATGACGGGATGCGGGAGCTACAATCCCGGTACGTACCTCCACTGACAATTCATGGTGCAATTGGTCAGTCCCTAGGTGGCAGCTGCACTTATCCAGACCGCGGGGGGCTTCGTTGCTTCAATTCGTTCATCTTCTGAATAACAGCAATTGACCGAGTTCGTCACCGCAAATACTATTCTGGTTTTCATTTACGGGCCCTTTCTAGCCATTCAATACTATACTCAGCGCAATTTCTGAAAGTTGATCTTCAAACAAACAAAATGTCCCGACAAATCGCATTTCAAGCTTCCCGCTTGGCTTCGCGGGCGATCCGCTCTTCAACACCCATCTGCCGCTCAAGCTTCCGTATCGCTTCTGCAATCACACACCTTTCCATCCGATCTACACTTTCACAAAAATGCTTCTCGACTACGATTTCCAGCAAGCGGGGTATTATGCCTGATACGGAGAATCCTGCCAAGCCTTTGAACGAAGCCGAAGAGATCCATCAGAATGCTGTTGTGGCCGATATTACTGAGCAAGAGTACCATGACCTTGCGGACGAGTACCTCGATAATGTTGTCGGGAAGTTTGAGGAACTCCAGGATCAGCGAGAAGACATCGACGTCGACTTCTCAGTACGTATAACTTATGCGATCGTCGTCCAACCCCATCTGATACATTTATTTACAGGCTGGAGTCCTCAGCATCAGTTGGCCTGACAAGGGCACATACGTCATCAACAAACAGCCCCCCAACAAGCAGATCTGGCTGTCGTCTCCCATCTCTGGCCCTAAGCGCTATGACTGGTGCCTCTTTGGCGAGGGCCAGAACGAGAAAGAGGGCACAGCTGTGGGTGACTGGATCTACGTTCGTGATGGATCCAGCCTGAACCAGGTTTTTTCTGAGGAGCTTGGTGTTGACATTGACGTTCCGAGCGAGGAGTAGAGCTTCCTCCCGAATGCCGATAATAGACCCAATAAGCATGATTGAAGGAGAAGACTATCACAGACAAAGGAAAAGCATTTATGGAGGCGTTGAGGGCTTCGGTTATCCTAGTGAGGATTGCGATTTATGTTCAATGTATTGTACATGTACTATTTACGGTCTCTCCGTTCAGGGAATTGGGAATTCCCAAGTCGGAACGTATGCAAATAATTTGCCGGTTATTTGTCCAAGATCTGCCATCGACCATGCAACTCCTTTTGCCCCGTGTATGTAGTACAGTTGATGTTCAGGTCCTTATCATCGTCTCCATGAAGAGCTGCTGGGGGAGCTTCTATAGTACCTCAGGCCTTTGATGGCAAAATAGGCATCCGTATTTCTGTCCCTTCTTGGTCTGAGAACTTGATATCTGTGTGTCTGTATTCCAAGACCTTCAGCTACCGCACGCAGGTTTTCGAGGCAAGTCCTGGGCGTAGTGGATTGCTCTTCTTTGCATACAGTTGAGGGAGCCTCAAGTAATCTCAACGGAGGCAGATGCCCATGGTTTTATTGAGCATAGCGACCGTTATATCATAATGGTTATACGCAGTCGCATTCGCATCCTTCATCTCCTGTCTAATCGCAACATAAGCACTGTTCACTCACGAAAATTGATTCAGACTTACTCTGCATGTTTCAACGGATCATAAGCCGAGTAATCCTTTTTCCGGTATCTCATCTGCCGAACTCGCAATAAGTTCTTCAAGATCTTATGCTCTAATCCTTTCTCTTTCGCTGCCGCCTGGAGAAACCATATGGTTCGCTTGATGCCCCGTCCATCATACATGGCACCTGGCTCGCGAAAGGCCCTCCGGAGTTGATCGCGGGCTACGAAGCGAGCAGGAATTGTGTATTGCACTGCCTTGAGGAGATTTCGATATAGATGTCGGTAGGCATGCCTAATCTCGGTTGGGGTAACCATGCTTGCAGAATTTGGATAGACAGTTTGGATGTCATTGGTGTTCCAGTTACGATGAGTGAGAAGTTGTAATGGGCCCACTTTAACTATCACGGAACAAATCGAGTTCATGACAGTAAACTGTGAGAGAGCAAGACCTCTTACTCCGTAGTAGCAACAACACTTTCTTCAACATGGTTACTTCTTTATCTGCATCAAGCCGCTTCCCTCATTATGTAGTGATATACAGGCCATTATCGGCCGTCTAACTCCATGAAAATTCGGTCTAAATATATCGATCCATAGATCTCCAAAGAAATGCAGCGATCCTCATCCAAAAACACACACATCGCCTTCGTTTCGTAAGTCTCCTTTACACCCTGGCACCTTTAATTGATTGTTTCCCATCAAGTGACTCCAGTATCCTTCAAGGCGATCGTTGCGTTATCTTATCCTGGCGGTAACGCATCCCGCGCCTTGTGCGCCATCTAAATGCAGGTATTCTTATAGACAAACTCCAAAAGACTTCATCAATAGTCATCACGTCGGCCTTCTCGGCCCTCTTCTTGTTGGCCAAGAGGAGCATACCGACCTTGCGCACTGCTGCCACTATCGGACCTGTTTCGTCCGACCACTCTCGATAGCCAGCCACCAATACTTCGTTCATCGCCCCCGGTCTGCATCTGGGACTTGCTGTCATCACCGATCGCAGGGGGGTCCAGGGAAAGTCCAGGAATAGCGGATGAGGGTCCAATAAGCCCTCGAGAGGATCCTACAGGAGATCCGGCCCTCATCAAAGAACCAGTTTCAGTACCGTGTAACGAAGGAGTACCAGCAACGGTACTGGCGTCTCCAAAGAGCGAGTCCATGTCTTCCAGGCGCACGCCACAGGTCTCTGGGTAGATAAAGTATACTTATAATTTGTCAGCAGTGCGATCGTGTCAGCTCAGACATGACAAAAGAACTTACCAATAACAACACTGGCCACACAGAAGAATGCATGAACCAGATACATGCGCCACTTAATCCATTCCTGGAGGATAGGCGTCATCTCACCCACAAGCCAGTTAGCCGCCCAGTTGGTTGCTGTCGACAGACTGGCACCCTTTGATCGAATGCTAAGAGGGAGAATCTCGGGAGGATAGAGCCAGGGGATAGGTCCCCATGAGTAACCAAAAGCGGCATTGTAGATCATGACGAACAGAACAACCAATCGAGGAGTCCACTTGATGTCGAGGAAGAGGAAGTAAGAGATGAGCGATAGTGAGATGGCCATGGCTGTGGCACCAGAAAGAAGGATCTTGCGTCGACCCCAACGATCCACCAGGTACCATGGAGGAATTGTTGACATAAGATATGTGAGACTGTTGAAACCAGTCATGAGGACAGCATCATGACCAACCCAACCAGCAGACTCAAAGACGTACGGTGCGTAGTAGGAGATGACGTTGATGCCATTGAGCTGGGCGAGCGCTTGGGCAGACATGGCAATAAAAACTCGGGTTTTGTATCGACGAAACATGTCCTTATATGTTCGCTCGCCTTCTTGGCGTTGAAGAAGGACGTTCATCTTGATCTCGCGATACTCGTCTCGAGCCTTAGGATCATGAATATCACCACCTCCGTACAAGTTAGCAATGACCACCATCCCTTCTTCATCATGGTCGTTGTCCAAAAGCCATCTGTAAAATTAGCGAGCCATTTCGACACACACCAAATATGATTGACTTACCGAGGTGATTCAACAATGACCAGACTGCCGAGTCCAAGCAGAGCACCCATGAAACATTGCAGTCCAAGCGGAATACGCCAAGAATAGTCACTCTCAATGAAGCCGCAGCCATAATCAACCCAGACAGATGTCGAGTAACCGACGATGTTTCCTGTGAACTCAATACATGCCAGTTTTCCTCTGTTGTGAGGGGGCGAGATCTCAGACTGATAAACAGGTACAATGGTTGAGAGCATGCCAACTCCGAAACCGGCAACGAAACGTCCAGCCATCATCATGGGCATGGAAGTAGACAGAGTCTGGAGAGCACCTCCGACGAAGAAGATGCAAGACCCGTAGAAGATGGTGCGTCTTCGACCGATGATGTCGCCAATGCGACCGACCATCAGGGAAGTGATGAATGCGCCAATCTCTAAGATAGCAACCATAGTACCGACATATGCCTTGGAAGGATGATCAAAGTAATCCATAAAGTATGGTCCACTAGTAATCGATTAGTCAAAGCCAAACCGAGTTCAACAGGCATTGGAACTTACGTGATTATACCTGACATGACACCCTGATCATATCCAAAAAGGAAAACACCGAGTGATACGAAGATACTGGTGAAGTAGCTGGTAAAGGTCAGTCTATAACATTACGAGTGACGAGAGTGCATGATCTTACATCAGGGCCTTGCCTGTTAGGCCATGGATTGAACCTGTACGTCCAGCCATGATGGCGCCGAGTACACGTTCAGCGCGGGAGGGACCTGGGGGGTTGAAGTTGGGAACTTCGATAGCTTCCTTGTTGATAAGGGCAGATGGCGACTGAGAATGACGGTGGTGATGTGAGTCCTGGATGCGAACCCTCTTCTGGTTGCCGTGCTTGGGATGTCGGCGATGAACGTTGGCCAGAAGTTCGTCCTCAACGTCTGAAGAGAGTTGTAGACGAACAGGGTCGTGCTCGTCAGCCAGCTGCTCGCCAATATCGCCGGTGTCGGTCCACGACGATTCGGAGCCAGAATAAGACGGGCGAGGATGTGACTTGGCAGCGTCAGGGCGGTGTTGGCGGTTATCGTCACTATCGTCGTCGTAGTCACGATCGTGGTCGTTGCGGGACGCGAGCAATGACGTCGCCTGTGAATCCGGGTCTTGGTGTTGTTGATTATCAGGACGAAGGGTCCGTAGAGGAATGTTTGAGGGAAGACGTGAAGACTTTGAGGGAGGAATTTTGGGAAGATGGGGCTGTTAAGCAGCAGCGCCCGTCTGCAGAGAGATTGAAGGTAAAAGGTACGGAAGGAGAAGGGGAAAGACCGAGAGACAACGAGGTCATCGGCACCTTGAACGGTCCAGCGATAGACGGAGGGGAATGGGAAAGATGGGGTCGGGTGACCGGGGTGTGGACGGTACGGAATCAGGGTCTATCGGCGTCTATGGCAGGATTCAATCGGTAAAAAAAAGTTGACTGGTAAACACAGCAAAAGATAGTGATACCTGACTGGGGCGCGGGTTCAATTGGGCGTGTGAGGTGGGTTCCTAGTCAGTTGAGATACGCTGTATCAGGCCTTGTTCTGGGCTTGTTGGGACCCCTGGTTGGTGGTAGCTCAAACTGCGTCACTCGGCAGCGTAGATTTGGGGATCAGGTACTTTGGAGTGACCTTGGACAAAATGCGTGTGCGTGAGGTTGCGATGTGGTACAGGCGGAATGCGCGGTAATAATCGACAAGCAAAGTGCTGTCATGGGCCCTTTGGCTGAATTGATGAACGATCTTCAGACAGAACGAACTAGTTAGACAAGATCAAACTGCCTAGGATGGAGTCGCAGCTGGGAAAAAGCTGGAGTGCAGCACAGCTGGCTGGGGTCGGTGCTGTGGATGGTAGGCAGATGACCACGATTGAGACGGGATAGGACCTCAAGCGGACAGTTGCTGCACCAAGTGACAAATCTCAATAATAGTCAGGCGAGACAGCAGCAGGGGCAGCGATCACGAAAATGTGCAAGCGATACGTTTGGGGGGAAAATGATCGACTAAAGGGTGAGGAAAGCGGCGCGAAAAGAGGTGATCTGATGATAAGGATGAAGGTTGGCAATGAAGGGGGAATAAAGAAGAAGAAAATACTGTTCAAGATGAAGGAAGGGCAGCAACTTGAGGGATAGGACAAGTCGACGACTAAAACTCGATCGAGAGCAAGCAAGGGGACGGCTGCTGGAAAATAGTATGTACGGGGAGTTTGCCGTTCAGGGGAGGCTTTCAGGAGGTCAAGGTCGCGTTTGCCTGGCCTGGGCTGTCAGATTGAGATGGAGGATCTCTAATTACTGCATTGCATCCAATTGTTGCACTGTACTGACTGGGCTGTCTGTATCTGATCTCCATACTCGCTACTATATCTCAAGTAAAGTAGCGATTCCACTTTGCCCAATCTCTAATCTTGCTTGATTGCATGATCATCAGTCAGTTCGCTCTATCCAGTTTTAATTTCTACCGTTTTCTCAGGGGTAATAATGGCTCATCTCTGCCAGCCTTAAACTCTGAATTTCAACGGTCTTACGGATACAGTACCTTCACGTGCTTCCAGTTTGTCAACTGGATGAGAATGTGTCTAGGGGACTCCACGTTCACAATCGGGCACTTCTCCACGCTTTTTACTATAGACGCTCGGGGCAAGCTGGCAAGCTTGCCGTCCGTCGTAGGTCATTTCAAACTATCGTGAAGTGTGGGGTGTGTGGACGCGTTATAGAGCCAAGACAGCCATAGTGGGGGTCCACAGGTAGCTTCGTCAATAAAAACCACTACATAGTAATATTTCTCTCAATCAATGGAGAGCAAAAGAAGGATGCCGCTCTGAAAAGTTCTCTCCTCAGCTGAGACAAGTCAGATGAGGCGCTGGTAGATCTGACTCGCAATCGCATCCAAGGCTGTACAAGCATAGCCAGTCACATGCCTTATTGCCCATTCAGTTGGAACTCGAGTGTGACTATGGACGGGAAGCTGGAAATATGCAGGTTCCAGTAATTCCCCTCTGACAGGATATGCAGTTGATGCGCTTTGTTTTATCCTCATCTGCAACTTGAGATGTGTTGATGACCAGGTGAGCCATTGGCTGCCCTCTCGTCTTTTGTTATGAGTCTCCGAGACAGTTCATACAACGTTTGTAACTCCAGGTCAACCCGATCTTGACCAAGATCCAATATTAAAAGCGGCCGGTTCCAATCGTTAGTATCTTCCCCACGAAGTCAATGTTCACGAAATATTCTCTCCACAAACTAATAAGTAAACCCCAGACATGGCAGATATAAGAACTGATGTACTCGTTAAGTACTTGGTTCTCCACCCCAGAATAGACTACCGCAAAGAGGGAAGACTGAAATCTCAATATTCTTCGAGTTCCACTCACACAACCAGTAGTCCAGGGTAAATTCAGGTTCGCAGTGATTTGGTCTGCCGCCTATCGTCTTCTTGAGATATTAATGTTGGCGGGCCCGCTTGACTCGTGGTGGATCCAAACTACGTCATTCCATCTCCAGTATTGACTCCTGTGGGACTGTATACTACCTAGGATCCATAATCGAGTTTGTCAAATGCGAGATGTTCGCTTTTGCAGATTTCGCAAAAAGTTGTTTGACTTGATATATTATAGCCTAATCACGAATTTCCGAAAGCAATACGGACCTTTGCATTGAAAGGGCGATTCTTATCAGGAAGTTCATACTTCCAAGTTCAATGATGGGCCGTGCTATCGTACACTACCTAGGATGTAGCAAGGTTGAAAGATTAGAACACGGCGATCTGATGTTGACCGGCCCTTCGAAAACAAGCTGTCAAACTGGCGAATTACATTGGCCCCCTTGTTCCACTATTCGCGTGATTCTATGTCAGGGTCCAGCCTCTTGTCAGATGAGACCTTGGTTCGTAGTAATCGTGCATATCGTGTTATGTATATGCTTTGGCTCTGGTTGAGCATATGAAGGGGAAATCTGGGAATTAAATATGAGTATTGTTAACTCTATCTTTCTTTACATGCCTGGATATATCTTCACTGATGAGATATATCTTCTTTCATTATAGTGGGCATGATGGGAGAGATATTGCGCAGTTGTCATGAGCAAATCACAGCCTTCTCACAACAAGCATAGCCTGTGGATTCTATATGTGCGGAAGTCCCCATGGACAAACCTAAATCTTGAACTACCTACAATATATGATGTGGTGACTCTCACTTCTGTGAACTTCATTCTGGATCTTTTGGTCAGCCACAAGTAGGATCAGTAACAAGAGCAAGAATGGAGTAAGTAAGTAAGGTAGACCTATAGGTTATGAAAGAGGCTGAAAATTCTCCATCATTATTTGATGTAATTTATTCCTCCTCGAGCTCCGAATGCCCAGTATAACCTGTTCACAGGCTCACTGAAGTATGAGTCTGGCAGGCTAACGGTCATGAAATATGTGAATAAAACGATCTTATCGTACCGGAAACATCTTCGGTATATACATATGGTCACAATCTTTTATAAATCATCTTAGGTGACGTTTGTAGCTGCGATGGGGTGGTCACTGATGTCTGGTCGCAGAAGCAATTGCCCTAGCCGGGCCTCTGTTGCCCGCGAATGGGTCGTAGTATTTTTGGGCCTCTGAAAAGAAATCAATTCAACTGAAATAGCAACCCCTACCTCAGCTATTTAATTAATCTCGATGCTACATGGTATTCTTCGTGTTTTGTCTCGTTTGCTATTTGTTTATTGCGTGCTCATGGTGGTTCTTGTCTTCATCTGTTCCATTGATAAGGGTGCTCTATAACTTCGAATTACCGCCAGCCTCATAGTTAATATAACTAAAAGTTTACTTTATATAGTCTGAGGTACCTTTTGGTATGCATATTCGTGTTTGCTGCCGTCGGCCTTCAGCTTTTTTATCATTCTGCCCTTAGGGTAGCCGACGTTTAGCGGAAAATCGCAACTTGATGTCACCCAACGTCTGGTGTCCATATAGGTAGGTAGGTATGTATCCACACGTTCTTCAGCAGCTCAAATATAATTCCGTCAAGTGTTGGTTTTACAAGGGGCAGGCAGGACTCGAACAGTGATTCTCGTAGGCTTTTCGTAGTGATAGCTTATGTAGCTACATTCATGACCCTCTGGCATACCATTCTAGTATACCTTTAGAGCCAACACTTCGGCCTATTGAAGCCTTACGACACTTCATTTAGGCAAATTTTCATGACAGTTTGGCATGACAGTTTGATTAAAGATATCAATGGTTGATACTGTACGTGTGTTGTAGTTCCAACGCCATGATCATGTTCACTCGTCAGATATGATCCGCGATTTCAGATAAAAAATCTTAGCCTTATAGTACCACCGCACACATGGAATATCTACCAGGGACCGATATAGATGCCAGTAGTTATATGCTTCTTAACTTCATAAGTTTTATTTTTCTGATGACTGTTAGTCGAGCTATGGACCTGGGCAGGATACCCTATACCTACCTATCTTATTGCACTCTTGCGCTTGCACAAAATGTCCCAAAATTTCATGAACATCCCAACTATATCCAAGCTGATGAAGAGTCTAGTTGTTATGGTAACTGGAATCATACAATGCCCTGGCTGGCTAGATAAGGCCAGTGTTTCAGACTTCCGACAGACACAGAAACTTGTCTCATGAACGTACACCAACTCAGCTAGACAAAGCACTTAATGATAGTGTTGCTGATACCGAGTTCGAGGACCCTCAAGGACAGGAACTAGTTCCCGGAAGATGAGAAGATTCGCCCCTTAGTCGTCAGCACTACACGTATCAACTCAGGAGCACCGATTAAGCTTGTAGCAACGGCATCACTTCAAAAAGACTGTTGAGGTGTACCACAGCAGCCACAAGATAACGAGCATGGATGATGCTGCGCCACATGCATGAATGATCCCCTTGACGGTCCCAAGGGCACATCTGAATAATCACCCCCAGTTTTCCACTCTTCCTAACTCTCTTATTAGATAGAACGGTGCCGGAATATCACATGATTCCATCGTCGATCTTGATTATTCACATGTGCCATTGAGACCGTCAAGGGGATAGTACGCAGTGTATCTACGGGATGCAAGAAAAGAAGGGACTTAGACCCTAAGTGACAGAGATATTTAGACGAATTTAAGATAGTTTATGATAATTCAGTTGAGCTTAGGCTGCTTAGCAAGCTCGTTGACTAGTTATTATTGTTTCCTAATTAGAAAGGTGTCGTAGTCTTCTTGGACCCCTAGGTCGGTTTACGCAATGCGGTGTTGAAAACAGGCCTGAAACAAAGACGTTGAAAACCTGAAGCACCAATTACAGTATTAAGTTAGAAATCTCCAAGAGTCGATGAAGCAACTTTGTCGTGATTCTGAAACAAACAGGGTCTGCTGGCACAGACGATCAATTAGGGAAAAAGAAGTTTAGCTGCTGACCAACTCAGCGCTCAGCTGCACGCTGATGTAAAAAGCCACGGATTCGGGGTCTGGATTCAGCCCAAACGGTGGAAAGGTTGCTCAAGCAGGAAACTGGAGTGAATATCGATGCAGCTGAAAGCAAGAATAGAATGTGGGCCACATGTACGACGTGGCTGATGTTGTCGATCTCTACAAGGCTGTGGCAACGACGGATGAGATGGAATTGAAAGCAGACCAGTATTCGCACAAGTTCCTTGGCCAGCGGTGGCGGGCATACAGGAAGCCTCTTGGCAATTTGAGCTTCCAAGTTTGGACACGTGTTAGCAGCTCAAGGGAGACATGGGTCATTGGGACAAGGGCAAGTCTAGAATAAGATAATTGAGCACATATTGAGCAGGGCATGCCTTTTATAGGGCTTTGACCAACGTCAATGTATATTCCACATATCGAGCGAGGGATGGGACCACTCGGTAGAGGATGGGGTAGAGGCGAAGGGAGTCGTCTCGCTTCGCAACAAGAATCATGCAGGTGATTCATTGTTAGAGATGATCATTGATATTGAGATTTGAGCATTGAGCATAAAGCGCCACCAAAAAGTCAATGCCAAGACTGTAATTTGCTTTAGGCCGCAATTGGACGAGTGAAACGAAACGGCTGCACTACGACCCGCCTTCAATATCCTTACGCAGCATTTAGCGTCATGTTTGAGGGCATCAGTACTCAAGTTAGAAACCAATGATGATGTGAACCATGAGATGCAGAAGCCCGCGATGCAAGACGGCCGATGCAAGCCAGAAATAGACGCTATAATCGAGTTATTTAAGATCAAATTGAGGGGTGATTGGTTTGTATTGTAAATGAGTTCATGTGCACTGACATCTATCATCCACCCACATCGTGACTTGCATGGCGCTTCTCACATCTCTATGAGGTACCCTCCAGACACGCTATCGATCGGTGGGATGTGACGCTGAACAATCAAAGCCCTATGCCAGTCTGGGTACTATTCACCGATACGAGAATGCATAACACAAACAAACAAAGTAAACATGCCTTTCGGTATCTGAATCTCCCTTACAAACTTGTCTACCAAATCCTGCACTCATCAATAGCCAGCTTGACCTGCGACTCGTCTAGGCTTGGATACTTAACTTCAATATGATGCCATTCCACCCTTCAGTCCCTCCCTCTCGAACAGACCATGCGTTTTGTGAACAAGCTCGATTCAACTTAACTTACATATTATTAACTCAGAGCACGAGAAGAGGCTGCCTCATGCCTGCAACAGCAATCTCATTGACCCCGGCTTCATCAAGCGTGGCCCATCGCAATTTGATGGCCCAAGCCAATCACTAACTGCAAATATGTTAGCGTTTACTCAAAAGCCCGCTACAACAGCCACTCAGCGGCCATTTAGCAGTAGGTACCTGCGTTTTAGTGATCGGGGAATAGCGAGCCCGCATCTTGATGCCCGTGAGCGTAGGCGTGGGGTCACCTTAACAACACAACATGCAGAAGCCTCGCAGAAACAGAAACGGAGAGCCATCAGCAGAAGTACCTTGGGTGAGCCTAGGGAACACGGGCCAAGGCTACCGAACTTGACCAACGGAACGAATTGGAACTTGCCATCCAAGGAATCCCTGCTGAGTCCTTCCTCCCTGCTCGCCTGCCCTAGCCTGGCGTAGACGGGGCTTTCAATGTGATGCGACCCTGGAACTGGGTGTCCTCCATCGCTGAGACTACCCAAAAACCTGCTAGAGGCCCGCTGGGTCGTTATGTTATATTGGCTCTCGCCGCCTCTTTTTCGCGTGCGTGTATGCAAACCAGCTCTTCCTGTATCAATCAGCCCGTTAACGTCACGATCTGACCTGCTTTGGATGTCGCATCTTGCATCAGAATTATTCTCACCAAAACCATTTTATTATTAATTGTTACCCGCAGCATCTCCAACTTGGTCGCAAATTTCTACATTCTCGATTGAGGAGCTGGACACACCGCGAAATTACAGCTTTGTCGTTCCACCAGCCACCCGCAGCCCCGTCCTAGCAACGACACCGTCAAGTCAACCACCGCACGAACACTCGCTTGACCAGGGGCCGAGAAAATCCTCTTTCCTTGTTTCTACTCTACATCTTCATCTTTGATTTATCTGTACGAAAATCCGACGAAACCTATACGATTAAACGTCCTCCCGAATTTCCTTTGTCTGTAATCTTGTTGCTCGGCCGACTCCAACTTCGAACTCAACCTTACTCTACTCTCCCCAATTGTGGTTGCTTGTGGATGCACCCCCTTTGATCAAGGAGCTTCGCATCCGCAATCACAATGGGGTCTACCGAATTTGGAAATTTTCATGTACGCCCTCGATTTTCTGTCGTTCAACAGAGCTCACATTCTAATTTATGTGCAACAGGACTTTTGCAGAGACTCGACTCTCCCAGTCTGTAATGTATGTCCGACCTTCCTACCTAGTTTACCTACGCCATACGTCTTCATGTGGAGCCGGAAACAATGGGGACCTTACTGATCGTCGATAGCTTCTGTCCCAGAACCACGACCAGAATGGCAATTGGGGAGGCTGCGAGCTCACGGGTATCTCCCTGAGTGGAGGGCGACATCTTGGAAACTTGGGATCAATCCTCCTCGCCGGAGCTGCCATTGTTACCGCCGTCTTTCTCCTGTTGCGATCCGAGAAGAAGCGGGCTGCCGTTGGTCGAAGGGAGATGCAAATGTTTCTCATCGGCTACATCATCATCAGTATATGTGAGATCTTTTCAGTAGGAGAGTTTCCACTGAATAGCACCGTGAGAATTGTAAGACTGCGACCCCTCCCCTTTTCTTCTGATTCTCTTTCGCTTCACAGTGTACTAACAAGATCAGGCTTTCTCTGCTATCCATATCGGCATGATCATTGCCACATGTTGGATTCTAATGCTTAATGCCGTCGTTGGCTATCAGATCATCGACGATGGAACGCCACTCTCGATGGCTCTAATTGCTATTTCGGCTCTTCTGTTGCTTATTGGAACTGGCTACATCGCCCTCGACACCGGCTTCTCGTGGACTGGTTACTGGGACGATAGCTACGAGGCCCCTAGGAACCGAAACATCGCCCTCTACGTCCTTTACCAACTTGTCCCTCTAATACTCCTCGTCGCCTTCCTTGTTCTTGAGGCTATCCTTGTAATTCGAATTCTGGGCGAGACGCGTCCTATGATTTATCTTGCCGCAGCAGCCCTTCTTTTTGCCATCGGTCAGGTCTTCAACTACGCGATCAGCAAGTATATCTGCGACGGCACGAGTGGAAAGATCGATGGCGCCCTTTTCCAGACGCTCTTCACCCTTTTATCTGTTATCATGGTTTGGGTTTTCTGGTCCAGTATTACTGAGGACGACTGGCCCATGCCTGTAACCAACACCTACCCCTGATGCGGCACATGAGCATTTTGGCGGTGTTGTTCTTGGGACGGCGTTCAGTGGCGTATCTTTTTCTCTCTTTCGGTTTCGATATCCCTCATTACACTCGGCGGCCGAGCTCACGGTCGAACGACGTACACACGTTTACGAATACGATTTTTTCTGGAGTAAAACGAAGTTGATTTTCATTTGAGTTGTAGGACCATTTATGCGACGCAACTCGATAGACCGGTGGTTGGGTATTTGCATCAACAAGAGTTATCTTCGACTCATGGTGAGATATGAATGGAGGATCGCGTTGCAGTTTTGCCGATGGGCCAGGTTTTAAGAACAGTTGTTGGGTTGTCTGGTTCTACATGCTGTCGTTGAACGACCTGTTATACGCCAGCTTGTATATAGTATTTATTAGTTTCCGACTTCGAAGTTATACCCTGATGAGCGACTAATGCATAAGAAATCGAAGTTCAATTAAATTGAAGGAATAAGTTTTGAGAATTGGATGAACTGTTAACATTATCCCAATATCAGCTATGTGAATAATATGCCATATCGTGATGTTTGATATAATGGAGCAGTCGATCCGCCAAACTCCACCGATTACCCAAGCTTCTCCCTGCAATTGCGCTATTGGTTAGGTGATCAACTCCTAAACATCAGGAGTGGATCTTCTTAGACAAGGCTGCACACCTCTTTCAGCCTTGTGAACTTGGATTCCGTCACCATCATCAACATTTTCTTTGTTCTCTTTCTCAACTAACATCGCTCTCAAAGCAAGCCATCGCCTTGCTTCCGACTTTGCAACTCGATCCTGTAAAAAAGCCGCTCTCAGCCTTTTCGTCTTTTGATCAAAGCACGGTTCGAACCACGACCATGGCCGACTCTGACGGCGAGTATGTCGCCGACATGTCGGATGATGATCTCATGGATCACCGCGTCACAGACGACGATCCTCAAGGGGCGAAAGGAAAAACTGCCAAATCGAGAAAAGGCGACTCAGCTAGAGCATGGGAAGTCTCGAAACGAACTTGGGAGACGAATCTACCAGAGGAAGAAGACGGAATACTAAGTCTCACAGCGCTTGAGGCTGAGAAGCGGAAGCGATTATTACGCGATACGACGCCCCTACAAAGAGGAATTATTCGACATATGGTGCTTGTGCTGGATATGTCCTTCGCTATGACCGAGAAGGATCTGCTACCTACAAGGTATCGCCTCATGCTGAGCTACGCGGCAGCCTTTGTGCGAGAGTTCTTTGAACAAAACCCTATTTCGCAACTAGGAATCATTGGTATGCGAGATGGTGTTGCTGTGAGGATTAGCGATGTTGGAGGAAACCCGACAGAACACTTGGAAAAGCTGAAAGGGCTGGAGAACGAAGATCCTCAAGGTAACCCAAGCTTGCAGAACGCTCTGGAGATGTGTCGAGGAGCTCTGTTGTGAGTTTATAACTGCGCCACGATGGAGGAACAGTCAGACTGACTTGCTATAGCCATGCGCCTTCTCACGGCACACGAGAAGTACTCATTATCTATGGCGCATTACTATCGAGCGACCCCGGCGATATTCATGAAACCATTGGCAACCTGATCACAGATCGAATACGTGTCTCGATTGTCGGTCTTTCCGCCCAGGTCGCTATTTGCGCTGATCTGTGCTCACGAACGAATGCCGGTGATGAGTCACAATACAATATTGCGATGGACGAGGTCCATTTCCGCGAACTTTTCCTCGCAGCCACGACACCCCCTGTGACACGCACGGCTGAACAGAGCACAGCCAGTCTTCTCATGATGGGCTTCCCGTCCCGGACACTTGTTCCTAACGGGACTACAAGTTACTGCGCGTGCCATAATCGGCCGTTCCGAGAGGGATATCTCTGCACCCGTTGCGGCGCTCGTGTGTGCCGCATCCCAGCTGAGTGTCCAGCTTGTGACCTCACCCTTATTCTGTCGACTCATCTTGCCCGCTCATATCATCATCTCTTCCCGTTACGGAACTGGGTCGAAGTGCCCTGGACTAAAGCCAGCCGCTCTGCAGCCTGCTTTTCATGCTTAGCGCCATTTCCTGAGCCACCAAGGGGCAAAGCACCCGATAAGTCTAGAGAAGACAGTGGCGCAACAAAGACAGCCAAGGGCGTCAGTGAAAGCGGGCGATATGCATGTGAAGTGTGTGGACAACACTTTTGCATCGACTGTGACGTCTTTGCCCATGAGGTTGTCCACAATTGCCCGGGCTGCCAGAGCTTATTATCTAAGACAGATGTCGCTGCCTCATCGGGTGAGCCGAACGGCACAGCTGCATATACCAACGGTGATATTGTAATGACATAGAGGTTGAGACTGTATGTGTGTAAGACTATGTGTCATTATGTGTGGCTTAAGATAAGAGAGAAAGGAGGTTGTTATCCCAGGAGCGAACCAAAAACGAGGGAACATTCATCCATGTCATAAATACTGTGAGTAAGCATCATAACGGCCTCGAAGCGGCGCATTAGGAACTAAAGTTTCTGTCAATTTTTATTTAATTTCAGTCTAAGTATCCTGTGGGCAAATGGCTCGTAGGCACTGGTGTTGCGTATCCCTATCCAGTATTGCCATAATGACATGCTATTGCAAACTCGTCTCATGCTTCAACGAAATTTTGGTTCACCTTGAATCCTCCCCATGCAATATGGTTATGTATATACATATGTGATGCAATTTTGATTTCCCCTCATTGATATGCCCCATCTCGGAGACATCCCTTTTACAGGTTGCCACGCTCAGCTTGCTCACGCTCAATAGCCTCGAACAAGCTCTTAAAATTACCAGCGCCGAAGCCATCGAAGTCGTTGCGCTGAATGATTTCAATGAAGACTGTGGGTCGGTCCATGAGGGGCTTGGTGAATAGTTGAAGCAGGTAACCACCCTCATCGTAGTCGATTAGGATGTTGAGACGCTCGAGAGTCTCAAATTCTTCCTTGAGCTCCCAGTTGCGACGCTCTGTCTTGAGACGGTGGCGCATGTCAGTGTAATATGAAGGGGGAACGTCGATGAATTCGACACCACGAGCGCGTAGGGCTGAGACGGCAGTGATGATATCAGGAGTCAGAAGTGCAATGTGCTGAACGCCAGGTCCAGAGTTGAAGATGACGTACTCCTCAATCTGGGACTTCTTCTTGCCGAGAGCTGGCTCATTGATGGGCATCTTAACAATGTTGTTTGGTGAAGCCATGACAACGGAGCTCAGAGCTGAGAACTCGGTACAGATCTGCGAATCGTCCACAGACCAGAAACGGTGGAAGGAAAGGCACTGCTCGTAGAAAGCGCAGGCCGAGTCCATCTCGTTCCAGGACTGGTTACCGACGCAGTGGTCGATGCGGGCTAGGGGAACATCTGGCAGAGACACAGTGGCACTGTGCTTCTTCCAGGTTCGGTAGCCAGGGAGAAAGGGACCAGTATAGTTTTGACGGGAGATGAGGGTATGGGTGGTGTCACCATATGTGCAAATGACGGCTGTGGAGACGGAGCCATGCTCCTTGTCCTTGCTAACCTTGGGGTCTTGAACAGCAATAGCGCCCTCCTGAACCGCCTTGTGATATACTCCGTCGACATTCTCAACCTCAAAGGCAACGTCCTTCACGGCGTCGCCATGGCGTTCGAGATGAGCGTACATCTCCTTGAGAAGCTTTCGGTCCGACTTGGAGATAGGTTCATCGTCTGGGAAATGAGCTTCAGATCGCAGAGGCGAGGTGAAGACGAAGCGGACATCGTTGTTCTCAATGACATACGAGGCAAAGTACCGGCTTCCAGTCTCGAGCCCCTTGTATGCGATAGGCTTGAAGCCAAAAAGATTGGTGTAATATGAGGCAGCCTGTTTGGCATTGCCAACCCACCAGGTTATGTGGTCATAGCCGGTGAAGTTAGGGGGCGGCTGAACCGCAAAAGTGTTGTCTGCTCGGTCGAGGGCAGAAGTGATAGGAACAGTCGTAGGCTGAGTTGCCTGCTGAGGAGGGGAGTTGGTGATGGCAGAAGGGGACATTGACACACAGACGGTTTGATGGGTGAGTCTTTGATATCAGAATAGAGTAAACGTTTGTTTGAGGCTTGTATATTAGGGTCAAATCGTTTCCGTGTGGTGGCTTCGAGAAGCTAGGTATGCAGGAAGTTCGTAACTGACTTGAGTTGATGGCTATGGATGAGATGGGGGACTCGGGCGAGTATATGTAAGAAATCCCAATTTGATTCAAGCCCGGCTTAACCATGAAGCAACACGGTTGCTTATTTCTTTGTCATTTCTTACACGGAACGGCTCCGCCTGGAGAAGGCATTATACGGCCCAAAACATGTCTGCCAGGATAAACAGAAGATAGCTCATACCAGTCATATCCATCAGTAACATCCTCGTTGGCTTTGAGTTTCAATGAAACTGGGGACCAATGGGGTTTGCGGCGTAAGAAAGCAAAGCCATGCCCGTCATGGCAGGGTTGATGGTCACGCGCGGGGCTTCCGCGTCAGACGGCGGTCTGATTGATATCATCAAAGAGCCAAGAAAGCCCAATTGATCGATCTCAAAGGCGGTAGTGCCGAAGGTTGTTGGTGGTGGTTGTGAGGTTATCACTGCGGAACTTCCCCGGCCGAGTGTCCCGCTGCGGCGCCAGCCGCCCCAAGCCGACATTGGCCGACTACTTCCAGAAGTCTCAACACGGCTTAACGAGGACTCTATGGCGGCATGCCCTATGATGGACTGCGGAACTGTCAGCAGCAAAGCCGACCGAAGCATCCTTGCGAATGAGAGATCCACGACAATGCAGAGAACTAGCTGCCCGAGTATCGATCATCTCCCGCTAAAGCCGAGACACCTTTCAAGCAGGTCGGCTTATCCAGCATGTCCATACCAGGAGTGATATTTAGAACATGAGCCAGCCCTTTTCAGCGTCATCTCTGTCGCTCAGCACGTCACATCAGATCGCGAACGTTCCACCTCCAGAGGTAGTTTTCTGAGTCTATCCTCCTTGCTAAATATCAGAATCGAAGGTCTCAACAAATTGAATCACTGAGTCATCTTCATCTACTCAGCCACTGCTCGACAACAGTCGAAATGGCATCTGTATGCTTAAGCAAACACGATATCAATATTCTCGAGAAAATCAAGGATCCGGAGTCAAACCCATATGCCGGTATCATTCTCGACTCCTCATTACCACGGGACCCAAACATCACAGATGCCACGATATATGAGCGAGTAGTCGAGAGGGAGCGAGATATTATTCGTTCCATCCAGAGCCTCGAAACCCAGTTGAAGAGTCTTGGATCTGAAGAAGGAAATGATATTGCTGTCAAGGGTTATCAGCAAAGCCTTTCGGCGGTTGAGAGTATGATTGCTGAGCATCCCAACTACGCCAGCGCCAGAAACAACCGTGTACAGATCCTCAGGCGGTTATACGGAGATGCGATGATGCTCTCCGATACCAAAGACAACTCCGCGCCCTTGATTGAGTCACCCGACCAGGCGGAGAGGAAAAAAGCTGTTGTTACAGCACTGAGCGATATCGAAGCATCAATCGCACTCCTCACCCCTTCATCACCAACCATGCCTATTTCTCCTCAGGTTGCACGCACTCTGTCCATGGCCCACACGCAAAGAGCTGCATTATATCTGAAAACAGCCAGACTAATGCTAAGTCGTTCTTTGGATATCGATGGGACCCTTGAAGAATCCAAATGGGAAAGGCTCGACTTTGAGGGTGCTGCATCTCGGGACCTAGCATTTGGTGGAAGATACGGAAATCCAATTGCAAAGGGCTTGGCCGTGAGTGTCAACCCAACGGCCAAACTCTGCGGACAAATTGTTCGAGAAGCAATGAAGAAGGAATATGGTCCGTCTTTTGGTGACTAGGTGCATGTATATAATGAGACAGAATATCCAAAAAGGCTTGACATGCCATTAAGATCTTGAAAGTTGGCAGAACCAGTAGTGACTCAGGTGTCGAAGCGAGCCCAGACATAATCACGAAGACTTGGAAGAAAGTCCAACTCGTCTATGCTGGCAGTCAGTTTTTATATTTTACTTCAAGCTAATAATTTGCGGGATTACCGTCGTGCAGCTTCAAGAGTCTGTTGAGTTGTTCGACCTTTGTCCTTTTCTTCACGGTTGATTCTGGTTGCAGCGGCTGAAAGGCCAATCAAGACACCAAAAATTGGATCCGCAACGCGGGAGATGATATATGTTGGTGCAGGCATCGTGATATTCCTATCCTATCAAGTATATGGAGAATGATGAGGTGAGGTGGCTCAATGGAGGAGCTTTGCCTAACACCCATGGAGTCAAGTGAAGCTTAGGTAATACAGAATAAGTGCCTGGGAGTGCCTCAGTGTCAGGGCAGGTTCTCATGCACGGACCCCTCACAGGATGGACGCTCCGAAAAATGGAAGGCACCCTGTCATGTGACTAGCTGGGTCTCGCTTGCCACCAGCCCACACAAAATATTTTGGTGCGTAATTTGAACTTGTCTTGACAACTCCTCGCAACTTCACTAACCAGCAGACAACACACCGCCGGACAAGATGAAGTTCCTCAAGGTCGGCCGAGTCGCCATCATCACCCGCGGCAGATACGCCGGAAAGAAGGTACGACGCGCTCGACAGATTTCATACTGCTATTCCATGACATTTCCCGAGTTCTGCGGCATTCGAGCAAGATAGGGTCGAGGGGAGGGATTGAAACGAAGAGGTCATTGGTGTTTTGCATGACAAGACACGGAGCGCAGAACTCGCAGGAATGCTATGATGGGAAAAGATTCTTGCCGTCGTTTTCTTCAAGGAAACATTTCGCTGACTCGATATGCTTCAAATAGGTTGTCATCATCCAGCCCGTTGACAACGGCAACAAGCCTCACCCTTTCGGCCACGCCCTGGTTGCCGGCATTGAGCGATACCCCTCCAAGATCACCCGCCGCATGTCTAAGACCCGCCAGGAGAAGCGAAACAAGATCAAGCCTTTCATCAAGGTTATCAACTACAACCACTTGATGCCCACTCGCTACACCCTGGAGCTCGAGGGCCTCAAGGGTGCCGTCTCCAACGACACCTTCAAGGAGGTTTCCCAGCGTGAGGATGCCAAGAAGACTGTCAAGAAGGTGCTCGAGGAGCGATACACCAGCGGCAAGAACCGATGGTTCTTCACCCCTCTCAGTATGTTATACCGTCGCTGCGCCATACCACTCGAGCAGAGCTACATCAAAACCCCTCGAGTGGTCTTGACATGGATTCGAATTAGAAGTGTTGCTAACCACCCCCCCACAGAGTTTTAAAAAAGGAATCGTTTCTCCATCACGGTTAGGGAGTTGGCGGGATGTACAGAGCATCGATGGCATTAAGGAACGCCGGTTTTTATGGGCTCAATATGAAGTTTCTTAAATCACAACCAGATCTCTACTTGCCGCGTGATTGTAGCGTCAATATACAACGCGGATCGGACGGACGTGTTGTCCCGACCGAAGGATACCACTGGCGGAGTTCAATGAATTGGTGCCATCAATGAGGTGTTGAATAGACCTTGAGGACTTTTCTTGACGGTTGAATGTCTACGAGGTTTACGAAATCCATAACATAAATCAAAATTTACCGTCAAAACGTAACATCACGCGCACAAACAATACCTGGTGAAACGAAGGATGGGGAAAATAGATCGATGAACTTTTGTTATGGTAGGTTTTTCTTAACCGTTTCGTTTCTACATGTCTATGGCCAAACGCCGTCTAGAGTTACACATCAATTAGACCTTTCGTGATGCGGTTCATGCATGCGACCGCTACCTCGCGCTCTGCGCCCAGCTCTATGGCTTTACACTTCATAAGACCTCCCTTCCCCAATCAAACAGAATATATCAAAAAGTCTCCAATCCACAGAAAAGTGCGCCAAGTCAATCCGACGGTGGACACATTCAGACCAAGTTCAATAACTTGGTTGGGCGTAATACATAAGGAAATAACGGATATAGAAAAGAGGTTCCCTAGATCGCCGTTCGCCCCGTGAAGTAAACATCAGGGTCTTGTTCCCCATTGGCACCGTATAATACAGAGCTAGACGTGCTGGGCATCGTTGATGCCGAAACGGTTCGACACCTCATTTGCCAGTCTAGTGGGATCAACCTCTGAGGAGTAACCAGGGGTAAGGCCACCAAAGAGGGTAAAGATGAGGAAAGCGGTGGCAATGATGATGGTAACCTTGCGGAGAATGGGCTTGCGAGCACCAAACTCAGCCCACTGTCGGTTGGCATCAGCAATGTGACCCTTGATCTGCTCGTAGCCGAGCTTATAGTAAACCATGCCGCCAAGAGCAATGGAGTAACCAAAGAATTGGAGACCAGTAACCTGGGTGCCCCAGATCATCATGGAAGCAATGACCAGGAGAATATCCTTGAGAACACCACAGAGGGTGAGGACGACAGCAGAAGTCTTGCCAATCTGATAGTTTCGTTAGTATGAAGCTGCGTAGGAATTGCCAATGGAAACATACCAGGAAGACGACGGAGACATTGAGCAGGAAAGCGCAGAGACCATTCAGGAAGAAAGTGAACAGACCAACGTGGTAAACCTCGGCCATTGAGCACCTGGGGATCTCCCAAATAAGAGCAACTACACCATTCATGACAGCGCAGATGGGAGCAAAATAGTACAGAGACACAAGAGGGTCCATCTTGTAGTCAGCGGAGCTCAGCAAGCGCTGGACCATGGTAAGTCGCAGAGCCTCGAAAATAATACCGCCCATCTGGAAGAGCACACCAACAGTGACGAAGTGGATCTCGCCCATGGAAGCAATGATGACACCGACAACAATGGCGGAGACATTGAGGAACTGCTTGAGGTTGGGAGCAGAAACACCTAGAATCCAGCCAGAGATGAGAACGGCAACTGGTGTGGTAGCCTTGAGCATCTGAATGAAGGCAACAGAAAGGTAGAGATATGTCAAATTTCCACAGATCAAACTCAAGCTGAAGAAGATACCGATGGGAACAACGGCACGGACGTAAACGCGAGCTGTCATCTTGACCGTCTTGCGGCCGTCAAGGTAAGGAGTCCATCGGGCCATAATCTGTGTGATGACGGTCGAGAAGGTCAAGTGGTAGGTCGTTAGAATGACGGGGTAGCCTGGGAGTTGACAAGTCAGCAAAGGAGCAGATACATCCCAATAGTGTCGACAACGTACGGAAGTTGAGGGTATCAAGGAGCCATTTGTTGAACAGGATGACGGATGACGAGAAACCAATCCACGCACTGCACAAAGTGGTTAGCAAAGGATCTGGCGCAACGTAAAATCAATTCGTGTGATGGTCGAGAAGACTACTTACATAACATAGAAAGTAGGGTGAATTGAAGCGCGAGCAGACTGTGACTTCTCAAGACCGGGGTTAACCGTTGGAAGAACAGGAGTGGTCGCACGAGGCGTCTCGCCCGAGACGCGGATCTTTTCGTCAGCCGACATTATGATTAATTTGGTTGTTGGTGATGCAAAAGATGCGATTGAAGGTGGTTGAGGCTGTCGGCGAGAAAAGTCGTGGTTGTAGATAAGAGACCCCTTGAAGACAGATTTTAGGGGGGACGCGCAAACGAGCGGACGGACAGCCGAGTCCTGTAATGGAATAGAATCGGAAAAGGCGAGGGGTGCTTGATATGCAATTTGGCGGGGCCCAGGAGAGACAAGGTCTCAAAGAAGAGAAAAAAGGCGAAAACTTGGACTTGGTTCAATGTAGCCTGGTTTCGCAAGGGATAAGGTAAAGAGAAAGACTGAAGAAACAAGGCAGCAAGACAAGAGGTCGTTTCTGGTGCAAGAAGAAGAAAGAGGGAGGAAATGAAAAATGGAATGAGAGGGACAGCTTGGGATGAAGAAGGGTACTTCAGTTGGTAAAAGGGGAATAGGCAATGTTGACTAGATCTCCAAATCTCATCCAGGGGGTGTGGTGTGGGCTATTATTGTTATTTTGGTTGGAGGCGAGGCAAGCTAGGAATCAGTCAAGGGGTGGGGGGCGGCTATCAAAAAAATGTTATGGAAGGGTTTTCCCCTCTGAAATTGGCATCTTGATGCATATTAGTGGAGGAGCCACAAAGCTCAGCACAGGTGGCCGACCCTGCAGTGACTGACTGACTGACTGACTAGCACTAGGCCCTCAGCCAGTCGAACACGAACAAAGTGGATGACGGAACGAGACAATTCTCATGCTCAGGTACTGGTACCCCCAGCCGTGTAACACCCGAAGGCTGCAAAAGCTGATTTGACGCGTGTACAGGGGCAACTGCTGGAGGGATGCAAGGTACTGTGTACCGATGCTATAATTGCAACAGGAACTGGCTGATGTTGTTCTATTCAGGGGCATCCGCTAGTTACGGCTGAGCCAAACCTGGCGAATCATCCCGCCCACGTTGAGAGATCGCCCTCCAATTGTCGTTGTTGGATAAGCTGAGGGGTCTTTTTGCACTGTGCGCTTACTGCATATTGATGTGAATCTGGACTTTGCGATGATGGTGAAAGCTTAAGGGAGGAGGAATGTTTGTGGCTGAATGGCTCAATTGGACATAGGTACCTATCAACCAGCGACAGAAAGAACGAATGCATGCTATAATCGTTTAGCCGTTCAATCAGCAGTGTTCCTTTAATAGCTGCCAGTCTCTAGATGAGAATATCTTCAAGAACTTGTTGTCGACTCGGTATATAACCTCAGGTGTTTCCAACCGTCAACTGTCAACGATGGCGACACCCCGCCCCCCGTTTGGGCGAACCTCCAACTACCGGAACCATCTCGAATTTGGACGTTTTCATCTGAATACAGTCAGGAACTTGAAAGATCTAGATCCTGTCTAGTAAAGGCAACGAACCCAAAAACAAGTAAAATGTGGTTCGCATAATACATGAGTTCCATAAAGTTCACAAGCTATTCTCTTGAGGCAATCAATTCCGTCTATCGATTCCTCGGACTACGAAGCTTACTTCTTGCATTCCCATGACATTGACGTTCTGGCCCTCACTTACGTGGTCTATTATTCGTATAATACTCCTCAACCAGAAACATACGCCACTCTAATCTCGTCTCGGTTTGCACCTTGGCAGGTATTCAACACACAGCATTCTTTCTCCCTTCAACGGCACGGAATGATTGAGCTTATAACCTAGGTTATAACTAGTACATACAGCCAGAACAGCTTCGGCAACCCCCCTTAAAGTATGGTCTTCATTCTGCTTCTGCTTCCTTTGGAACTATAGCTCTTGGTTAAACACGTTGTGTCTTGCGTTAAAATCCTAATTTTCACTTAAGAAAGCTTGCCGTGGCCTGAAGTGACCATCATAGTTTGCTATGTTATGTCTCCAACAAGTTAATCGGTAGGCCCAGCTTGGCATTAAACGTAACTAGATTCTCAACACTAATTCATCGACATATCTGCAGATCCAGCCGAGACGGCTCAGAGGCCCAGCATCTTGGGCCGTTTCTTCAAGGCCCAGTTTGCCGAACTTGGCTTTCGGTTAAGCATTGTTAGGGGGCCAAGGACCCGTTTTGATCGTGTCAGAAAGTCATTGTATTATGTAGAGAACATACGGAGACAGTCACAGTGAGATATCAAACCGAGCCGAGGAAATATACCAATCCTTGGAAACCCAGAAGGGTTCCCTGTAACCATGTCGAACCAGGACTCGCCCTGCAGTGTTCAAATCTGGCTCATGGTGGATATCAACTCTAGAGTTCCCATTTACTAAGAAAATTAAGTTCATCCTCAAGAAAACAAACAATGGCATTTTGCATTTTGCATGGTGTCCCTTGGTAACAAATTACGTCGTGTGGAGAGATCTGTGATCGTTGTGAGTAACATCCATGCCACACCGAGCCAAGACCAGGCTGAAGAAGGCTGGTGCTCATCCGCGAGGCAAGCCTTGCCTTGCAAGCCACGCACGGTTGGCTCTTGATACAACTACATAGTAGCGCCAAAACGATCCTCATGGTTGATTTGTTTCCTGTTTCAGAGTCCATACAGTGCTGTCAGAGGTTATCAAACAGCCGTGCCTGGTGGAGACACTTCACAAACTGGCAGTTGATCCTTTGCTATATCTGGGCCCAGTGACGTTTCCGAGCCGAAGGTTACGAAGCCCTCTGCGTGGCCTTCCAGCCCTTCATCTCGTTGCTCCAGCATGTTGGCAATAATAGTTTCAAGGTCGGTTTACATGAGCCGATATTGTGGAAACAATAGCCGCGATCATCGCTCGACCAACGGAGGTGAGGGCCAAAGAAAGAAGGGAGAGGCGAAAGCTTGTTACATGCATGTAACAACTAGTGTGAACCAACTATAGCCATAATTCTCCTTGAGCGGGTTGACCGCTTCGTGCTAGTAACATTGTTTTCTACAGACTCCGATTCGAACATAGAAATTGCTTGGACAGTCATTGGACATACCGTATCTTATCATGATAAAGCTGAATTCATGCTGCACTGTACAGGTACATCGCTGCGTTACATAGTAGAATCCCCCACTCACCCCTGACATTACATATTTTCATGTGTGCTTTACAGGCTGACCGCCAGCAACAGTCAGTGACATTTTTCTGACAGTTGTTTGCAAGAAATTGCGAAGAACTCGGATTGCACGAAATACGGGTATTCTGGAACACGAGCTTGTTTGCCACATCTAACGAGCTTCAGCCCAGATCTCAGATAAGAATGATGTACATACAGTTGCTCCAACCTGGATATAAGCATCGAGTTGTGGCTTCGTTTTTAATTTGGAGATGGTCAGAAGAGAAATTGAGGTCAAGTCTTGAGCATGCTTTGGATTGGCCAGCGGCATCGAGTGACTAGGAGTGTGCTCAATTGTCCGGTCAAAGACGCTCTTGACGGTGATTATCTTATCTACCATGGAGGCTTGAATTACATCTCATCTTAGGAAATTACAGCAAAAAGACTCTGTGGACCTACTTTGTACAGTACCAACAGACTATCGAATCCATCGCGTGGGATTTTTGGCCAACAAGCATACCGTTGGCCATCATTTTCCGAAGTTCTAACAAACCGCAGCAATAAAGTTGGCAATGGGTTAATTATTTTGGGAATGCAGGTTTCAAATATATCAAACCAAGGTATCGGATTAATGCAAGACCAGCCTCATGGTACTCGGAACGCTCCTCTGATATTGGAGTTGACGGAATCTTGGCGGAGTCGAGACAACGGGAGCCACCCCGACAGCTAGGTACTAAGAAAAGAGGCTAATTGTCCCCATTCATGGCACAGTGTCCGTCACACATAGGCCGAATAGCGTATCGATTAAGATTTCATGCAATATGAATATTGCGACTACCGTAGCCGGTTGTCATATTCGTATTCTGCTGTCGAAGGCGATCTTGGCAACTGTCCAGGGCGGGCTGGTCGTCGAAGGACCCTTATAGACAGTGGAGGCTATCTTTCAGTTCCTCGCTTGGGCGGCAAGGTTGATCTGTCGATGTACCTGGCAGTGAGATTGCCTTTCAGAACAGATCACCTCGAATCTAGGTACCGTTACACTCACTGCAAAGCAACCGCTGCAAAACTGACATTTTTATGCAGGTCCGGTGTAAGCACATCCATGGTCGAAGCTGGATTGAAAATAATCTCCTTTATTGAGAGTCCCTGTCTTTATCATGACTCTGACCCTGATTGTGCTACCAACAACCAGAGAAATATATCACATAGATCATCCAATCCCATGTTAGAACCAGGCCACCCACGCCCACCATCTACCAGGGGCCGGCGGGTGGGGCCTCAACTAAGGGAGGCTAGGAGGGTCGAGGGGACCCAAAATAATTTTAGCCCCGCCATCCATCCGTTACCGTCTCCTTTTCTGCCAGACTCCTGAAGCCACCTCACTTTCTGCAATCGCGGTCAATATCTACAGCAACCACGAGACTTTGATCCTCTCGCTGTCTTCTTGTTGTTCTGTACAACTTCTTCTCCCCCTCGTCGCTCCATTGCTGTCGGCGTCTGCATATTTCTGTGCCTTTTGCGGTCTTCTATCCATCCTCTTCAGCTTCATCTAATACCCCCACCATGGCCGACGTGTGAGTTGCTTTTGCGCCTGTTCGCTATTGCTTAACGCCTCTGTATACCAGAAAGCACTGTTTGTTCATGCGAAAAGAAGTCTTGCTGACATTTACCATCTTTGCAGTAACGTTGATGTCCTCGTTATTGGCATGGGACCTACTGGTCTCGGTGCTGCCAAGCGTCTCAACCACATTGTATGCGCTCACCGCCACCTTCACCTTCAGGCCGAGAATTACAGCTGACGATGTTAATAGAACGGCCCTTCATGGCTAATTGTCGATTCTTCTGACAAGGCTGGTGGTCTTGCTGGCACTGACACCACCCCCGAGGGTTTCGTAAGTCGTCTTCCAACCTCGACGAATATATAACTAACCTTGCAATTGTTCTAGCTGTACGACGTCGGTGGCCACGTTATCTTCTCCCACTACAAGTACTTCGACGACTGCATCGACGAGGCCCTCCCCAAGGACGATGACTGGTACACTCACCAGCGAATCTCCTACGTTCGCTACAAGGGCCTTTGGGTTCCTTACCCCTTCCAGAACAACATTTCCATGCTTCCCAAGGAGGACCAGGTCAGCTGTATCGAGGGCATCATCGATTCTGCTCTTGAGTGCCGTGTTGCCAACACCAAGCCCAAGGACTTCGATGAGTGGATTGTCCGTATGATGGGTGAAGGTATTGCCAACATTTTCATGCGACCTTATAACTACAAGGTCTGGGCCGTCCCTACCACCAAGGTACGACCACAGTTTCGATATAATACGGTGAAGGCAGTGTACTAATAGTCCAACAGATGCAATGCCAGTGGCTCGGTGAGCGTGTCGCTGCCCCCGATGCTAAGCTCGTTACCAAGAACGTTATCCTCAACAAGGTCGCTGGTAACTGGGGCCCCAACGCTACTTTCCGATTCCCCGCCCGTGATGGTACCGGCGGTATCTGGATTGCTGTCGCTGAGACCATTCCCAAGGAGAAGAAGCGATTCGGCAAACAGGGTGAGGTCACCAAGATTGACGCCGAGAAGAAGATTGCCTACTTCGCCGATGGCAGCACCATCGGTTATAACAAGCTCATCAACACCATGGCCGTTGACCACCTCGCCGAGAAGCTCGGCAACCAGGAGCTTGTCAGCCTCACTAAGCAGCTTTACTACTCCACTACCCACGTTATTGGTGTTGGTATCCGAGGTGAGCGCCCTGAGCGCATCGGTGACAAGTGCTGGTTGTATTTCCCTGAGGACAACTGTCCCTTCTACCGTGCCACTATCTTCTCCAACTACTCCCCCTACAACCAGCCTCAGAAAGATGCCAAGCTCCCCACCCTTTACCTCGCCAATGGTGAGAAACCTGCGTCTTCCGAGGCTAAGGAGGGACCTTACTGGTCTATCATGCTGGAGGTTTCCCAGTCCACCATGAAGCCTGTTGATGTCGAGAACCTCCTCAAGGATAGCATCCAGGGTCTCATCAACACCGAGATGATCAAGCCCGAGGACGAGATTGTCTCTACTTACCACCGTGCTTTCGACCATGGTTACCCCACCCCCACCCTTGAGCGCGAGGGTGTCCTCAAGCAGGTCCTCCCCAAGCTCGAGGCTATGGATATTCTCTCCCGTGGTCGATTCGGCAGCTGGCGATACGAGGTCGGTAACCAGGACCACTCCTTCATGCTCGGTGTTGAGGCCGTCGATGCCATCCATAGCGGTGCCGTCGAGCTGACCCTTAACTACCCGGACTTTGTCAACTCCCGCCAGAACACTGAGCGACGCCTCACTCAGAACTTCATTTTGGCTCCTCCTCAGACCAACGGCACCAAGGATATTCCAAGCCACTCCAAGGCTCAGTAAATTCACAGCCAATGGAATGGAGTTGAAGGTATAGCGTGAGCAATTTATGATTGGGCATGTTGTTTGATATCTCAAGAGACATGTGTACAAGAAAACTTTGTGGAGAGCGAGTTAGCGCCTCGATAAACGATGAGTCCGCATTTAGGATTGATGACGAGACATAGGCCGCTGCTGGTGAAAATTCCCAGTTAGCTGGATGGATGGATATAGG
Organism: Fusarium sp. NRRL 25184; assembly: GCA_013755755.1. Taxonomy (NCBI): domain Eukaryota; kingdom Fungi; phylum Ascomycota; class Sordariomycetes; order Hypocreales; family Nectriaceae; genus Fusarium; species Fusarium sp. NRRL 25184. The sequence goes on along the minus strand of JABSSZ010000550.1, from coordinate 20,455 downwards.
ATTCCGCTTGACAAGGCGGGGCATTATAGAGATAGATCTGGTATTTTTGCTCTAGGGTTAGACAAATGAACGGATCGTCCTATACAGATACATAATAGTATACAACATACAATAGAGCTAAGAGCATGTTCATGTTTCCATCGTTGAAGCCATTCTAGCGTTTCCGGGGTATTTATATAGTTTCGTGTGTGTTTTTTTTGGGGGGGGTGTATTAGCTCTTCTTCATCAGAACTGTTGTCCCACACTGATTGGTTTTCGAATGCTTAATGTTTCACTGACATTTAATCCCCTGCCACTTACATCATCGTCGTCTATGTACGTAGCGCAACCCAGGGGTAGATGTGACAATGCAATTGAGATACCTAATTTTTTTGCCCACGAGGATGAAATTCTACGGAACAAAAGCCTACTGCTTCCAGCTTCACATGCCTTCCCTGGAAGGAAATGCGCCCAAAGCTACCTTACCGACAGATCAGTTTAATAAACAAGCGCTTGCTTGGGTGCTGCCCCATAAACGGCGCCACAAGGGTCCATTGCGCATGAGCCGAAATTTGTGACTCCCACACAACTTCTTGACTGTAACAATGAGATTCTGATACAGCAGGCCATGAGTGAAGTTGTGGATGCGCTATAACAGGAAGTTGGAATTTCCCCTTGACAGCACAAGACTGGAGAAAAATTTCTAGTTCGTTGTAAACCTTGGCCAAAACAGAAGGGATGGGTAAAAAGAGGCACCTGGAGATAAGATATTCTAACCTTGAGTTGTTATGGCTGCCCAAAGCGGGAGTAGTGGCGGTAGAAATGCTGTAGAGTTTCGGCTGAAACAAGAAAGTCAATGGGATCATGGTTACTGAGACGGTGAGGGGAGGTGAGATGAGGTTCAAGATGACAGTGGTAAGAGAGCGCAGTTGTTTCTACATGATGTTTTGAAACGGGGTCAAGTCAGCACACGCAGGCAAGACTGCTGGATGATGCAATGGAAGCTGAATATGCAGAGTGAGAGGAGATATTTATGACTACACTGAATTGAATCACAATGTGTTCTGCTTGACACTTGATGCGTCCACTTTCTTCAGCCAGAGGTAGGGTCATTACCACCAATACCAATCACCATGGGTGCGAGGCCCAACTGTCAAACCGGATGATATCCTTGCTGTTCCGTCATCCACTACTAATTCAAGACGGGACCAGCTCGTGAACAAGACTTGGACCCTGTATCTTTTGGCGCACACACACAAAAACATGGCGCATGGGTAATTCTACCAATTAGTTCTGGACTACTCGATGGGGAATATGATTGACTCGCCAAGATATCTCCAGTTCAAGTATCGATTAAATAAAGACTGTCTACTTGGGTTGGAAAATAATTAAGTTACAAACCCAAGGGCTCTGCTAATCTAGGTAAACAAATTACCCAACACCCCTACATGAGGTACCTATGTAGGTATGGTAATACGGAGTGCGTAGTTGTCTCTCACTTGGGGAAAGCCTGGGGAGGGATGGGAATCCACCTCAACCTTTGACAGCCCACTCATCCCAAATCTAATCCAACTTCAGCCCACCCTGTCTGTGTTCTGTGCTCGGCGGTCACGGTACGGTAAAGTAACCACCACACACTAACATAAGTTGTCCTGCATTTGACTTCACCACTTCTTCACTCAAGTGTTGCAGGATCAACGGACTCTTCCTCCTTACCCAGACTCCCTACCACGACCTCGCCTACTCCGATCTGTCGTATGCCTTTTAATAGCGAGCCTCTACCGTCATAGACATCATATCACTTTCGACAGTCTTAGAAATTACCTACACACTGTCCGGAAGATTTCCACCAAACACCAGCCTACCAAACGTAGATTCTACATACAACATCCCGTATCCTTCCTGTCGTTGTCTTATTTGTGCCCGCCGAATCTTCCTGCGCCCGACTCTCTTTCCCATTTGTCATCCTCCGACACTGAATTCACAGTCATTGCTCTGCGCCATCAACGTTGAAACCACGGCCGATATATCTCCGATGATGGGCGCTTCATTTGCATGTGCCCAAGACTTTAATTGAACTGAACACCGACGATCGCTTCTCGTGGTCTTCCTGACCTGCTACCGACACCGATTGTGATATCCACGAAGCGCGCAGTCGTTCGCGCTCCATCATGGACGGTGCTTCTCTCGTTACGGACGACCTTCTTGATCCCCCGCCTCGAATATACGAGCGACTTCGTCAGATAGCTGGTTATACTTGGGATGAAAGCCAGCTGCCTTTTCATTCTTCATACGACTTCTGGTAAATCCTCCGATATACTCTGCGAACCTTCACCGTCAGCCCTCGCGCTATAGCTGGTTTCCACCATGTTCATCTCATTCTCTGACCACTTCTAGGCATGTAATCGGCACGCGGTGGGTGTCATCGGTGCCTTCGCCTTCGAGCTCTCACAATGCCTCAAGCCCAGGATCCGCCCTGAGGCTACATTCCGGCCGCCCATCGCCGTCAGAACCTTACGCCCAAATATCGAATATCGACGGTTACGATACTCAAGCAATAACACCCCCGGCCTCATCGTCCTCCAATATACCAAGCGATGCCGCGTATATCGAAGAACCAGTCGTTGCTCGGTTATCATATCACGCCCTGCGAGAGGAGCGGGCTTTTCATATAGCTAAAAGCTTAATTGCCACTTCAGATCCCACAGGGGAGCACATTGTTAAACCTATCGACTTGATTAGGCTACAACCCCTTCCTGGCGATCGCGCACAGGTTGTTGTTTCCATATACCAACATCCTGGACCCAATTATCTACTCGAAGTGCTGGACATGGGACCGGCTTTCTACAGAGCTCGCATACAAGGAGAGACATTCACCTCATTACGGAAGAACGAACCCGAACTGCACCCGCCAATTTCCCTACAATATTTTCTAGATTTTGCTATAGGTGCGACCCAATGTCTGGAGCTTCTTCACCACAACCTTGGCATGATCCATGGCGAAATTCGAGGCGATGCGTTTCACTTCAATATCGAAACTGGGCAGGTCAAAGTTATGTCTTTTGGGTCTGGGATTCGCTCGTTCGAACACGGCCTGACGAGCACGGGATGGTCAACGCTTTCCAAAGAACTCGGAGCACAGAACAAGCTCTTATATATAAGCCCTGAACAGACAGGACGAATGCCTGCTGAGCCAGATAGTCGGACCGACATTTACTCTTTGGGCGTTTTATTCTGGACCCTGCTGACTCAGAGACCAGTTTTCGAAGGCGACAGCCCCCTCGACATTGTACAGGGTGTTCTTGGTCGGAGGATACCGAACGTCTCTACAGTGAGGCTTGACATTCCTGACGTGGTTGGAAGGATCATACAAAGATGCACGGCTAGGAATGTCCAAGACCGTTATCACTCGGCGAGCGGGCTTCGCCATGATTTGGTCAAGGTCCAGGAGTTTCTCGGTGACGGAGATTGGTTGGCACTTAAGGAGTGGAGGATTGGAACCAAAGACGTATCATCATTCTTCATGCTTCCAGCAATCATGATCGGCCGTCAGCGTGAGCAAGCAGAACTAGACAAGGTCATTGATCGCGTCGCAAAAAGCCATGCCATGAACTTGAAGGGAAACACGAACCGGTTCTCTGACGGCTCAACCTTGTCAAACGATATGGCCGCTTTTGACGACATTTCTAGCGAGGGAGCGAGCTCTGTGGATGGCACGAACTATCGCAGCGGTTCTTTCACCCACACTGCTTCTTCTGACCCTAAGCTACCAAAGACCAACTTCAACCCCTTATTTTCGGATACCCAGACGGTGTCTGGCGATACAATTTCATCTTCACCATCAGGGACCCTTCCGAGAATTGCCAGGCCGTGGGAAAGACACCAGTCAATTTCAATCGAGACACGCAGTCTTGTCGATAGCTCAGGACCCGATTCCCAAAATCGCCACAGCGTCGTAGAGTCGACAGCATCCAGCCTGTCAAGACAGCTGGGCTCGGCCAAGTTTAGACGGCGCGACCATTGTGAGGTTGTCACAATCGAGGGTGCAGGAGGTCTTGGAAAGAGCTGTCTTGTTCAAAGCGTTTTGGCGGATGCCAGGCGGCGGGGCTACTGTGCCACGGCGAAATTTGACACCGCAAGGAGAACAGCATTTGGACCTCTGCTTAAGCTGCTTTCGTCCCTGTTCAAGCAAGTCTGGGGTGAGAGGAACACGGAGACCCCTTTTCATCAGGGCCTTAAGCAGTTCGTTCGCCCCGTCTGGCCAATGCTGCACCGTCTTTTGGGCCTCCCGGAGTTTCTTCTCGGCCCCCCAGAAGCATCAATTGGCCGTTCGATCTCATCGTCTCTACAATTCGCCTCCATCAGAGGAAATGGAAAGTCCGGGTTAAAACGACGGGGGTCATCTCCTGGAAGTTCACCCAAGCCAGTTGCCAGGAACCCCAGCGTTGCTTCACAATCATCTTCAGACTTTCTTCGTACGGGTACATCCACCAAGACAATGCGGTTGATGAACATATTCTTAGATGTACTTCGCGTGTTCACTGCACACAAGTTCATCTGCTTCTGCTTGGATGATCTTCACTTTGCCGACGATGAATCAATGGAGCTCATATCCCAAATCATCGCTTCGAGGATGAAAATGGTCATCATCATGACCTACCGAACGGAAGAAATCACATGGGATAAAATCCAAAGCATGATTCATCTCCCTGAAGGCGAAGGTATGTACTAATAGATGCTCTAATCCTATGAATGATGACTAATTGGTACCAGCAGAGTATCCTCGTTCGGGCGGTCCTTTGGTCACGCGTATAACATTATCACCCCTGGCCGAAGACGACATAGTTCAATACGTCTCGACAACACTTTGCCGACCAAAGGAAGAAGTTTTGCCTCTCGCTTTGGTGTTGCAATCCAAGACGGCTGGCAATCCATTCTACATGCGAGAAATGCTGAGTGCTTGCCACCGGAAGAAGTGTATTTGGTACGATTACAGAGACAGCCAATGGCACTATGACCTTGACAGGCTTTTTGAGCAATTCCAAGGGGAAAAGGATTACGACATACTTGATACAGGCTTCATAACACACCGACTGTCAGAGCTCCCTGCAGCAGCACGGACTCTTCTCGCTTGGGCTGCCCTCATCGGTAACACATTCTCTTTTGAACTCATCTGTCATTTGATGGGGGGTGAGTTTGATTACCATGAGGATGATAAGGGGTCATGTTGTGCGACATTTACACACAAAACCTATTCGCAAGGAGAGGCAATTGCTGGTCTTCAAGCAGCCATACAGGCCTATATCATTGTGCCTAGTGAGACCGATGATCGATTTCGATTTGCCCATGACCGATACATTCATGCTTCGGCAGATCTGCAGGAATGCAATTCTCGGAAGATGCATTTCATTATTGCACAGACCCTTCAAAAATACTATGGCGGCGAAAACCAACAGCTGGACAACACAGCCTCGCATATTTGTGCCGCGGTTGACATTATCAAGAGACGAATTTCAAATCGTTACCAATATCGCAAACTGTTGACGAGCTGCGCCCAGGCCGCCGCAGAGAGCGGTGCGAAACCCACAGCCGCAAAATATTACAACACTGCTCTTACTCTCCTCCAGGACGATCCCTGGACAGGCGGCAAAGAAGATGTATCTTACGATGAAACAATGCAGCTCTACCTCAGAGCAGCAGAGTGTTATCTTTACATGGGTCAGTATACCGCGGCGAACGAGATTCTCAACACTATTTTCAAGAACGGGAAATCACCATTCGACAAAGCACCAGCATACGTCTTGCAGTCAAGAATATACGCCCAGAGTGGTGATTCCGCTTCTGCTCTAGTTTCACTCAAAGACTGCCTGGTCGGCCTTGGGGTCACTGTCGATGATGAGCCAAGCTTCAAAAAGTGCGACGAGAAGTTCGAGCGTCTGTCAATCCAAATTCAAACGATGGGACGTGGCGAACTTCTCAACTACAAGCAAGCAGAGGATCCTAGTGTCGCACCTGTCGGGGCCGTGCTGGCCGAAACCATTAGCGCTGCTTGGTGGAGCGATGGTTTACGGTACTACCATCTCACTCTCATGATGGTCGAGATGCACCTCGAAAGGGGCGCGTATCCACAGTCTGGAATGGCATTTCTCTATCTCGCGATGATCGCATTGTCCCGGTTCAATATGACACAATTTGCGGTGGAGCTAGGCAATACATCCCAAGAGTTGCTCTACCAATCTCAAGACCCTTTCTTTCTCGCTCGTGGTTTGATGCTCTACTCAATGTGTATCGGACATGTTCACATGACGATGCCCATGATTATGACTCAGATGGAGGATGCCGTGGAGTATGCATCAGTCGCTGGTGACAGGATATCAACCATCATGAGCTACGGTGTGTCCTCGGTTTTCAAGTTTTTCAGCGGAGAAACCTGTTCAGACCTCGAAGGCTTCTGTCAATATGGCTGCGAGGAAATTCCCAACTGGTATGCTGATTCTAGAGGAGGTTCAATACTCATTGCCGTCAGGCAGCTCTGCCGGGCTCTTCAGGGCAAGACTCGCACTAGCAACGCCTTGGAAGTCATGAACGACGAGACACATAACGCGGAGAACTACAAGAAATGGCTGATCAGCTGTAGCCGTAAGAGCAACCGCTCTGTCACCTTCTATGAGAGCTTCGAGATCATACCATTATTCCTTTACGGACATTATGAGCGTGCCGTGGAAATTGGGAGTCACGCCTTTGATCAGCTTAGTATGCTATGGTCAGCGCACAACAGTAGGTTGATACTGTTGTTCCACGGCCTCGCTCGTGCTGGATACCTGCTACAAAAACTTCAACTTCCCTGCTCTCCAACTGAAGACTTCTCCTCGCAGGTCGAGGAGGTCATAAAGGAACTGCGCCACTATGTGAAGATGATGGACGAGTGGTGCACTGTTTCTGACATTAATTACCTAAGTTGGATGAAGTTTCTGCAAGCACAGATCGAGGAATTATCCCTGAACCATGGAAATGCCATTCAGCACTATGAGCAAGCCTTGGATCATGCAGCTGAGCATAATTCCGTTTTTGATGAAGCTCTTGGCAATTATCTTATGGCTGGTATGTTCATCCGACGAAGTGCGCGTCGGTCAGCTCGAGCAGCGCTTCTTGAAGCAGTTGGCTTATTCCGGCAGATGGGGGCTCTCGGTGTTTCAAAAGCCATCGAGGAGGAACACAGCCTGTTACTGCACGGTCCTACAAGAAACTATCGTACTTGCGATACCGGTGTTCAAACCGACTTTGTCGCTGATGCCACCTCAGTTCAATACAGGACTGGAGAGGCAGAGGACGGTGGAGATCTTGCACGCATCCCTTCCAACACGATGAACATGGCCGACCTCAACAAGGGCGAGCGCATAGGGGCATGGCGAGGCTCAATGAACATTCAGGCCGAGCCCGGGGCGGGACTGCCTGCTCTCGATATGATCGATCTGCACGCCATTCTTGTCTCGTCGCAGGTCATCTCCTCTATGCTGCAAGTCGACGAGCTTTTGAAGACTATGTGCGACGTCATCTTACAGACTTGTGGTGGCTCAGCTACGCTGGCTGCCATTGTTGTCCAAGAGAACGACATGGATACTTGGTGTGTAGCAGCAAGTGGTGATCCTGAGAAAGGAGCTTCCGCCCACATACCAGGCATCCCTATATCAGGAACCTCACTTATTGCAGAGAATGTTGTTCTCTACTCTACCCGCTTCCTCGAGTCAGTCTTTGTCCCTGACTTGATATCTGACGAGAGATTCGGCAATGTCAACGAGTCCTGGCTTCAGAGAAACCCCGTTGGCAAGAGCATTATTGCGATTCCGATCTGTCATGGCAATAAGCCTCTCCTTGGCGTGCTCTATCTGGAGGGTGAACCGGGCGCATTTACAGATCGCAACGTCACGGTCCTGCAGCTTCTTGTCAACCAGATTGGCATCAGCTACTCGAACGCCCTTGCTATGAAGAATGTCGAGAAAATATCTGCAGAAAACCGTTCTATGGTAGCCGTTCAGAAGCGCGCACTTGCCAAGGCCCTTGAAGCAGAGACAAAGGCCAAGAACGCAGAAGCGGAAGCCAAGCGAAATGTCAAGCTGGCAGAGGAAGCGGCGAAGGCTAAATCCATCTTTTTGGCGAATGTCTCCCACGAACTTCGCACTCCTCTCAATGGCGTAATCGGCAACTCGGAGCTTCTTCGCGACAGTGATCTGAATAAGGATCAGCTCGAGATGGCCGATTCGATTCGAGTCTCCGCTGATCTGCTATTGACGGTCATCAATGACATCTTGGACTTCTCCAAGATGGAGGCAGACAAGATGAAGTTGTACATCATTGCCTTCAACCCCGAAGACATGGTCCGCGAAGTCGTTCGCGCCGTCTCATATAGCAATCGTGAGAAGACGTCCAAGAAGAATGTCAAGATCGTGCAAAGCATCAACCTACCGCCCATGTTAATCTACGGCGACCCTATCCGTCTGCACCAGGTTTTGGGCAATCTTATTGGAAACAGTCTGAAGTTCACTGAAGATGGTTCGATCACTATTGGTGCTCGACTAGACAAGGAGACAAAGGAACACGCCACCCTCACTTTCTGGGTTCGAGATACTGGTATCGGCATTCCTCCTCAGCAGCTGGCCAAACTGTTCCAACCCTTCAGCCAAGCGGATGCTAGCACAGCGAGAAAATACGGCGGAAGCGGTCTCGGTCTCAGCATCTGCAAGTCTCTCATTGAGACAATGATGAAGGGCAAGATTCGGCTCGAGAGCGAAGAGAATGTGGGCACAACTGCTTGGTTTACTGTCACGTTTGAGAAGGCCAAGCCTGATGTTGCTGCCGGAGATGCGCAGACCAAAGCTACACCATCTGTCGACCGATACTATGCCGCAACTTCACCTGTGGAGAGAGCGGAATCGCCAAACCCTTATCTGGACTTGTCTAAGGTGCCCAAGGATGAGATTCGTATCTGTGTTGCTGAGGACAACCCGATCAACCAAAAGATTGCTATACAATACGTGCAGAGATTGGGGTACAAGGGCGTTGTTGCCTACGATAACGGCCTCAAGGCTGTGGAAGGGCTCCGGCAAAAGGCCAAAGAGGGCAAACCATATCACGTTGTCTTGATGGATGTCCAGATGCCGGTTCTTGACGGTTATGAGGCGACAAAGCTAATTCGGAAGGACTCTCTCGATGCCGTGCGCACTATCTTGGTCATTGCCATGACGGCTTCTGCTATCCAAGGGGACAGGGAGAAGTGCTTGGCAGCTGGTATGAACGACTATCTCGCCAAGCCAGTCAGATCTGAGATTCTGAAAAAGAAGCTCGACGCATATCTCAGCGTTGAGGTAAGGGTTACCAACATTGCGGAATGGGATCTTCACTAACATGGCGCAGCACCCACCGCCAAAACCAGAATCTTCTCCTCCAGTGCAACACAACTCATCACCCACACGTAGCCCCCACACACAATCTGGAGTCGCTACTCACAGATCTAACTCATCGCTTGTTCTTCCATCTCCTGTGGTCAAGCCGAGTGCAGGAACAAAGGGGTTGGCCAACATGTCTCTTGATCCGATGCAGGAAGAAGCCGTGTTCAACCAACCGGTTGACCAGACGGCTCTACAAGCACAAGACAGCCCTGTCTACAACAGAGAACAAGAGCCATCGCCATTAGCCATACGTGGCAGTTCACCGCACTCAATGAATGCCTCCGGCCTTGGCCGTGTTTCAAGTGATGATCGGTCTATAGACACGGCGTCAATCGCAGACAGCTCAATCTCCCATTCACAGAAGCGACTGCCTCGAAAGCTTGTCAAAAATCGCCGCAACAGCGAGTCCAACAGCGAGCGACCATCGCTTAGCAACGTATCCAACGACAAGTCGCGAGGTGTTCTCAAAAAACCGCAACGGCAGAGCACGACGAATCTTGTTGAAGAGGGCCAGAAAGCGGAGAACAACTCTTACAGTTCTGGAAAGGATTCTAGCAAACGCAGTAGCCTGACGTCCTCTGCTTCATCGTTGAAGGATCGAATCTTTCCTCATTAAGACAATCGAGGTATCTTTGCTTGACAAGGTCAGGCAAAGCCTCATCAATTGTCCAACGAAACAAGATTCTTACAGGCTCTAAATCCCAACATAACTATCTATGGCACCTGACCTGACCTGTTTCATAGACCTATACTACCAACAAGGCGAAGGGAGCACCAATGGATGATATGGATGTATGGTCGTGTTTAAACACGGCAGGGATTATTGAGGATGACTGGTGGAACGGAACTTGATGTTCATGGATTTGGTGGATTATGCGAGAGAAAGAAAAGACACTCTACATGGGTGGGCGAAAAGAGCTTTCTCCCGCCTCACAACCTCGTTGTTATTGGGCATGATCTAAATTTTGTATATTTGTTTTTACTTCAGCGAGGAGCATTCGAGGAGGATGGGGGCTTGTGTTGAGGCGCAGGTGGGCGAGGACATTCTATTCTTGATGGCTAAGGGGGTAAATGCTATGTGGTAGGCTGTCTGGAGCCTTACAAGATACCTCGTTTTTGCTTTGTTCTATTCTTCTCGCAGAAATCATCGACTCAGCATAGATAGCATGGTCCACTGTTTTGGGACCCAAGCGCCAAAAGAACAGGAAAACATGCCACAGCTTACCGTAGAGTTGAACTAGCTGGATATGATTTGTGAAAGTTTAGCATTACAAGTACAGAATGTTGTGAGGATACCTGGCAATAAAATTATACCTATTTAAGCTCTCAGGCAGGAACTGGAATCGGTTGACGGATGCACAGTGAATAGTATACAGTGCCTTTCGGTTTACCTCGAACAAAGCTCCACGCCAGTTCGCCGATGCTTGACACCATAAGGATCGGAGGGTGTAGTGAATTCGAGTTGAACGAAGCTTAATAATCATGGCCATAAATGGACATGATCGGCATGGAGTAAAGGGTACTGTAAGATGGAGGCGAGGAGCCACATGGGGGACTCACGCTAGCGGCCGTTGGCGACAAACAACGCATTGGTGTCCGAGATTAACTTAACTTAGATGAGACGAGTCTCCGACGACATCCATTCAAGATAGGTCAGACCCTACTTCCTGACTGCATGTTGTCGACGACATGACAGCCACACATACCGTCACGACAAGTGGCGAGGGTGTTGGGTGGAGAAGCGGAAAAGGAGTTGACGTGTAAGCTGACCAACCGATCAATGGCAGATCAATGGCAGATCCCGGCTTGTCTGGTTGGTCAATGATAAACTTGGCTCAAGGATTCGATCTCGCGTAAAGACATGCAGATGTCACTGTGGAGGGGAAGGGGTTCTCAGCTGGCAATGTGCAAGCCCACTGAGAGTTAAGCCGGTTCAGTACCTGATCTAGGTAGGTTGCAACAGGAAGAAAACCCAGTCGTGGCAACATTGCGGCCTTTGGTCTCTGGGAACCATGCTGCGCGCAATTTTGCTCAATGTTATTTTGGTCAGAGTTCAGTCCGACCCTTCAAGCTGTTGGTACTTGAAGACGAGGTCTCATGATCTAAGGTCACTCTCCTTTCAAATAAAAATTTGAAACTCGGAACGACCAGGTATAGCAACTGGGAGGCAAGGGAGCGTACGTACCGAGAGTAGTTATGGTCCGTGGACTAACAGATACGCGTCCTTGTTCCTTGATTATTTGGGCTAGGCCACCAAGCCAGACTAAAGTCAACATCTAGAAACAGCATCTCGTATTTGGGTGATATCAATGGAGGGAAAGATGATCGACAGAGACAAAGGAGCTTAGACGGGCAAATGAGATCTCTCGCCATGCGGTTGAAGTCAGAGTCCTTCAGTCGTGTTGCAAGTTCTGGTGCGGAAGCCGGCCTTGTTAGTCAGGGCGGGTAGGTTTTCGTCAAGTCCGGACTACCGAATAGAGAAGGGCAGTTCCTAGCATCCAGTGCAGCCTCCGGTGTCGATCCCTAGACGATGGATTGCCTTAAATCTTGGGGCTCATGGGCTCGTGGGTTATCGCACGATAGACACATGTCCGATGGGACGGGGAGCGCTAGCAGGGGAATCACTTCGCTGATCTTGATCGCCCAAATATTCAAGGGCTTATGCCGCTGTGAGGTTGAGATGTGGGTTATCGAATCATTTACTTATCGACATGTCCGGTAGCCTGGCGATCGACCATGACCATTTCTTGTTTGATGTGGAAATTTTTGTGGTCGATTCGGTACCTCGTACAGGGTAAAGCCTTTTGGCTACGTACTTACCTAGCCAGGGTAGATACTCTATGTACAGCTAGACCGCAAAGGCCAGTAGTGTAACGGCGCCTACGTGCAAGTAGCCGGGCACCAGAGAATCTCGGAAGTCAGATACACAGACATTATAGCGGTGGGTTCCCGCAAAACAAAGCCGAGTTTCGTATCCTGATTTAGTTACCCGAGACCGAGTCTGTTAATTATTCGAAGATTGTTAGTATGTGGATGTGATGACAAGTGCAGGCCTTGGACTCAGTGTTCTCAGTCAACCAACGACTACATGGGGGTCATTAGATTGTGTTGCAAAGCGGAATTGTCCGACAGCTCTCCATAACCCTTGACTGGATAGGTAAGGCAGGGCGTTAAAAAGGATGCTCTCACCCTGGAGTTGAGTCCCATCCAGACCAGACCCGCACATGGATCGGGATAGTTAGATCCAAAAGCTACAAGGGTCTCGTCGGATTGGGCCGACCACGAGGGTGGGTGGGAAAGTCGCTTAAAGGCTAGCTGCCGATCCATCAGCTCACACGGGCGAACAAGAGCTTCCAACTTCATAGGTGGCGGCAAATTAAACGAGCCTACTAAGATAGGTCATGTATCTGTGCCTGAGCGAGCCCTGCCGCAAATCCTGGGCTGCGACTAATCAGTAAAGGATCTGCAGAATTGAATTGCTTGATAAGGTAAGGCAAAATGAACAGTAATTATGGAAGCCGCAGAGCGAGTAATCGTGGTCCATCGACTGGCATACTGTACAGTACTTGTGATCAAGAGAAAAGATTTGAAAGTCAATCTCATTCCTTCATTGTTAAGGAAACTCCATGATAGAGCACGTCCACGTGCGCTCTTATCAGACAGATAAGTGCCTAGATGTAATGGAGCCATCTAACAGAAGACCAGACGAAAACGGACGTAGAAGTTGATTGAGGCAGCCCCCCGTTCCAACAGCTGGCATGGTGTGGCAAGAAGCGCCAGTTCCTTTCACACGCATGTGTTTTATTTGAATGAGCACATTATAAGTTTGAGCCAAGTTGGTAGGCGTAGGTACCGAACGAAACCAGGATTGCAAATTGAAGATCCACGACAATACCACAAAGGGATCAGTGCATCTGTTGACAATGTATGGATGCCCTCAACTTGCGGCTGAGGCTCTGAACAGCTTTGCTAGATTCGCTAGACGACATGTGAAAACGGCTAGTGTGACAACTTAGTCGCTCGGTTCATTTAAACTTGGGCTCAGATATTTGTGCAGATGATATCGGGTGCTATCGTGCATCGGAGGCAACATCCATTGTATCGTCAAATAACAGTCGGGCTCTAACCTAAGACAAGATTGAGACGTGCATGCGACCAGTTAAAAGCGACAAGCGAAACAAGGAAGGCAAGCCGTTTTGCTTCTGTTGGGTGAGTATGCAAAACGGAGGTGATTCATCTCATATCAATGCTGGTGTGGTTCATTGTGGGATGATGGATCCAGACTTGCAGAAGACAAGGATACCTAATAATGCACGAGTCCAAGTGAGGTGACAAAATGTGGGACAGAAAGCCAGGGATACCTACCTCTAAGGTAGGTAGATGACGAGATGAGAGTGAAGTCAAGCGAGGAAGGAGTTGAGAGAAGGGTCGTTGGACGAAATGAGAATGGGAGGAAATGCCCAGTTTGGACAAACTTCCACCAAAACAACAGAAAATGAGGGGAATGTCGTAGAAGGAGCTGGACAGGGACAGGGGACAGGGCGTGACTTGGTGTTTCAGATGTCCCTTCTTGACATGGGGTTTCCAAGCTGCAGGTGCGTCTCGGGCCCGACCGACCAACTCGTTCTCTAATTGGATAAAGCATGATATGGTCCTGGGATCCCTAGTCCTTGGAACTGGGAGAGCATGCCCTGGCGGATGCTCATTGGTACAAGATCTGCACGGAGCCTCACTAAGGACACCCCTTACAGGCTAGTACTAACTGATGCACCTACGTAGATGTTGACTCCAAGTCCGAGGTAGATCTGGAGACGCTGTACTCCTGTTCATACCCGTATGCAATCATCGCGAAAAGATGCTTGCATAGAATCATCATTAAGGCCAATGTACATGAGTAGTATGACCAATAGAGATGTGACATCATTCTCGATGCTGACTTCTACGAGTCTGTAGGTCATGTAATTTGCGATCCGGGATAGTACTTCAAACAGCGTCGTTCTAACAATACAGTCATTTGATCTGATATCCCAATAGCGAACCGAGGGGTCAAAACAACCCAGAAAGGTGGGAACTTGGTTAAGCCTTGATTCCTCGGGCTCGTGCTGATTGCCTAATTAGTAAAGCAAGACAAATTGGGCCTTGAATTTGACCTGATTCGTACTCCAAGCGTAAAGTTCGTACGACTCGTCCAATATGAGAGACACCACGGATCTCCTTGTACAACAAAGCTGTTGTGAAGCGGAGAAACCGGACGGAATGTTCGAGAGGGTATCGGATGCTATTATGGCGGCACCTGTGCAGGAACTTTTCATGGCCCCAAGGCATTGAATTACCACCAATAAGCCAAAGCAGGAGAAGAATAAGCATCACAACAGACGGAGTTAACATCAACGTCAACAAATTTCCTAAACTTGTCTCAACTCAGAAATATCACCGGTGACAGACTAGATTCGAATTGGATGCCAATTTGTGCAAATACCGCTGCATCCACTCAAAGAATCCTGATCCTCTTCCCAGGTAGAATCGTCCCTTGCAGGTGACTTGCTTCAAAGTACTAGTTACAATTCTGCAGAGGTAAGGGATAAGGGATAAATTTCAGTAAGCCCTGTATGTCTCTACGCGAAACAAACAGAACGACATAATAAAGCGCGCTTAGAGGCAGCTAAGACAGGTACAAGAAACTAGACCTGTACGGTCAAAATAAAAATGGATTCTGTTATCTACCTTATTTTCCTGTATTAATCGTATCTGAGGATGTCCAGGGTACGCATTTTTGTGTGTGAAGAGCCATGTCCTAGCTGCTGCCATGTAAACATCCGTTTTTAATCTCTACATAGTAGATATCATGGTTGAGAGGGAATGGTTGGTTGATCCTGAGCTAGTCCACCAAACGAAGTCGAGAGACTGATCAACAATCTTATCCGCGTATGTGCACAGGTCAGAACCTTGACCTGGATCGTGGCGCACTTCCGATATCTAACGGCGCACAACAAGGGGGGGTAACGGAACGGTTTTCGAGAGGGTGGGGCCTTCCCAAAGGGTGGGGTACCGCTCGCCTGAGCTTGCTCATCTTTGCCCATTGATGACCATTGCTAGAACGGGTTCTGGCTAGCTCAAAGAAGCTTCCTGGTTCCCTTTCTGTGTTGGATGAGATCAGTCGCTCTAGTTTTAGGCTTGTAAAGCTGAGAAATTCAGGTAAACAGGACGAATCCTCCAGCGCACAGCACTACGCCACACAGGTCTGGTCAGGAGGGAGTGTTCCATTGGTCTTTCTTATGCTGCCGAATACATACATAGGTAGGTAGCTTGGCCTTCGACTAAAGCTGCAGAGAGATTCTTCAAGTGGCCCAGTGAACCACCACCACGAGAAAACCATGCTGCAACGTGCTTTTGATGACGGACCTGGTAAGTGTGGCTGCGTGGCGATAGGTTGAAGCCTTCAAGGATGAATTGGGGGAAGACCCCGCCCATCGCTTTGGTGAGCATTGAGCAACGCTAATCTAGATTACTACCAGGCGCCTCGAGGTCCTGCAGAAGGGTTGGTATTAGATTGAATTGACTAGAAAGAGGGTGCCAATCTTCCTCAACCAATGCATCATGACCAAACCTGGGCATCATTGTTGGCCCTGATCCTGGAAAGGCTGACTACTAAGGCAAGCAGGCCGAGTGGCCTCCATGGGTTACTCTGACATCTGGCCCGTTGCCACGAGTATGTTTGGGAAAGACTAGATCTGCAACAACTTGAGACGGTTTTATAATGACGAGATATGATGTTGGGCTGCTACTGGAGATCGTGAGCACCGGCTAGCCGTTATGGTCATTGACTTGTGATAGGATCGGACAATTCATGATCAGAGACTAGTGTCTGACAATGCTTCGTCTTGGCCAATTTCCCTTAATGCGTAATCGTTCAGCAGTTGGGAAAATATATATCTCCCTGTAACTTCGGTAAAGTGGGTTGTCAGGGTGGAGATTTGCAAAGATGAAACGCGGAACCGCGACATGAAAGGGGACGTCTGTGGTGGATGTAAGCAAGCCCACACACAAAGTTACCTACCTATGGCTTGTTCAAGCTGAGCGCCACATGAGGTCGGAAGGAGCGGCTGAAGGAACTTGGTCACAAGCTAATTGTAGGCATTTTGGCCTAGACCCAGGCAAAGCCCAAAATCCAGGGCCATTGCCAGGGTGGCTCGGGGCTCAACTGCCAGCTTCTCTTTCCCTTACCTTTCATTACCTTTCATTACCTTTCTCTGCCAAGGCTCTACAAGTGTGTACGAACACCTGCCGAAGTTGGTTCATCGGGCATAGCTGAAGATGATATGAGGTCCTTGCAGAAGCGAGATGCGGGCAGCAGCCAGAGACAGTAGGAGCCTAGCCACGTCTAGGCTCGCCGCTCATGGTATGTATCTATCTACTGGGGATTTGCATTGTATTAGGTAAGGTAGGCAGAGAGGAACTCAGTTGCTTCAGACCAAAGAAAACGCTATTTCGTGGAAGACTTCGATCCATGCAGTGCCCCCCGTCACACCCGAAACAATAGATCACAAGCCACAGGTATTCAAGCCTAGTACTTTGCTAGAGAGCGGCTTAAACCCGGCTACGACGGGAACCGCGCTTCGTGCAACAGCTTTTCTCAAGATTTCTAGCCTAGGTATTTTCAAAATTCGATCCAGGCTTTCATCCACTTCCTGTGCTTCGATTAGAGTCGCATCCTTGTGACACACGAACGGCTTGAGTCTGGAGCTTCGTTTCACACAAGGCCCACGACTTGAACTGCACCATATCATTCGAAACTCCATGTTTACATCCAATATAGAAGCTGCATTACGACCTGACTTACTCAACATGACTTGTTTCGAATTTCTACTTTGGCCAAGCCCCGACATCACCCTGGATTCTTGACAGTAAACCTTGAAGACAAGAACGAAGCAAAATCACGAGCAATCGAAAGACAGGGAATACGAAGATGGAGGAAAGCTTGGTAGCCAAAGTATGTATTTGATCAAGCTCTGCACGCCCTATCATCAACCTAACTGCATTGAATTAAGCTGATGCGCTAAAAACTAACATCCAAATTATTGTTTGCCTGCCACAAGTGTCTGGCGTATGTACATACATTTCAGGACCCTATCAAGCCATCGTGGGGATTTCACCCGTCCACCCTTCCGATATACTGTAACTACACGATTGATGGCTTTCTAATTACCGCCCAACTACCGTATTTGAGGCAACATGTCTTGCCAGCCCGCCCGTGTATCATTTCAAGGCCGAGAGCCTTGTTTGGACAGGTGGTTCAGAGGCTGCAGCAGCTCGGACACTTTGCCTCGGCGCTGCAGCCTGGGGTAAGGTGCAAAGTCAGTCGGTACAAAGAAAGCTTATTAACAAGAGTCTTTGGGTAAGAACGTCTGCAGCATCTTGTGCCTTGTTGATCTTAAGCATGGCTTTCGAGAACATCAAGCAACGAAAACAAAAGGGAGGAGAAGAGAGGAGAGGAGAGAACGCCACATTGAACTTGGACTCACAACTTACATCCAACTACCACATACTGATGTTGTATCTGGGTATGTGTTGATGAAGTAGTTCTTCTATTGCTTCTCGCACCGCAATCTACACACCTCTTTCACCAGGTCGTGCACGCCCCTCCCTGGTTCCCGAGGCCACTCCACTTCTTATGATCTATTCATCCCAAACTTGTACCCTTTTTGGTCCCTCCATCCTGTCTTCTTGTTGGCTGCTCGAATCCCCAGAAGCATGCACGACGCACGTTCAATTCGATGGGACTGTCTCGATTTTCTATCTCCATGGCAGCAACCATCCCAGCCCTGGACCCCCTCAGCCACTTCTTTGGTCTGCCTCTGCCTCTGCCACTGCCCCTACAATGCCGACCCCTGCTTTCTGGGTTAACTACCTTTTTAGTGTTTTGTCTTGTCCCCTACCATGTGTCCCGAAATCTGTCAAATCTCTTCTGATACACGCTTTTATCCTTAACTTTCAAAGGTTACCCTGTTAGTACTCGGTAAGATGATCTAGAGCATGGCCGTTCTTTCTACTAGAACGATATTCGCTCTAGCCCTTGCCTTAAATGTCTAATGCCGGACTGTTCTGGCCAGATGGAGGTTTGAACCCGTGCTTTGGCGCATGTCATGGCCGTGGTCTCTTACCCTTTGATCCCTAATCATTTTGTTAGTTTGAGCATATCCTGCCCGCTCAGGGCAAGTTCCCACAATGCAGCGTTTCCACTCTGTCTTGAACAGTCTTTGACTGTTAAATTACGACCCCGATGCGTCAAGATGCGGACCGGCAAAGAGCGACTCGGCGGCCGGCGCTTGATGATGTGCGTATAAGCAAGCGGGTGGGCGTGTGCGGGCGTGTGCGTGTACTTTCACTTTCCACCACTCACTCTTCCTCTCTCCACTCATGCCGAAGCTCACTCGAGCTGCTCAGCCCTCTTTTTCTCTCTCTTTCCTTTCTCTCCTCCATCTTCTATCGAGGATCATCGACTATCTTCTCCTCTTTCTATTGTTTGGGCTTCCCTCCTATTCGTTCATTAAAAAACCTTGGTCCCTGAAGCCGTTGGTCTCGTGCCATAGCTCCCTAAAGTCTGCAAGCTACCCTCGTCCCATTTGCCTCAGTTGTCAGTGGTAAGCTAGGTAGCTTGAAGAGGACGACCAACGACACAGAACAGGACGAAATATATCCTTGACTGAGGGTACTGTTCGACACATTCCTTTTTCTAAACTTACAGGACGGCTCTGCTTGGAGACTCCAATCATTGATGTCAACAAGAACCTAGACGTACCCGTTCAGTTGTGAATAACGAGTGATTCACAGGACAATACACCACGCTGGCTGGTACCTGCGTCTTAAGCTGTTATCCTTTGATGCATCCTTGTTCACTACACCGTCGTTTACAACAACTTCGCTGAGCTTAAAGCTCCAATCTCTCTCGCAGTTTTCCCATTCAGCGCGGAACTTTCCATATCTGGGCCTTCTGTCCTTCATCTCGGCCCAATCCTTTCACATCGATTCAACGTCTCTAGTCGTCTCTTGTCAGCCTTGGATCGTCTCCACTTCTCACACAAACTTCCTACTAACTCGCACTCGTTGACAGCTCTTTTCTGCGCGTGCCCCCCATGTGTGCTATGTGGAAGAGCCATCCATGACTGGTTCCAAGTGAACTTGGCCCTGCTTGTCAACTGGTTTCATCAGCCCCGCTCACCTCGACCGCCACAACTCTGGAGCTGGCGGACATCTCCAGCTCGCCGCCCGTCACCTCTGGCCATCTTATACAAAGCTTGCATATCCACAACCCAAATTGTACGCCGCTTCTTTCTGTCTCCCTCTTCTTCCCTCTTTGATATCATTTGCTTTATACTCCTGTCGCCTGTTTCTTCTCCCTTTTATAACTCCAGTCCCCAGTTGAGACTTGTATTAGAGGATCCACGAGACGGTTACAGCCCAAACAACAATATTTTTGGCAATCCTTTCTTTTCGATGTTGTTGTTTTGCTCCCTGATTTGCTTGATCACTTGATCTGGTTGAACCGTCCTGCCAGAACTACCCAGATCTTCAAGCGTGAAGTGCAATCTTGTTGTATAACATCGTTGCCCATCTCCCCTGCCCAGCTCTCGGTCAACTGTTTCTTATCTGTTAAAAAAAAGTCAATTGCAGCAAGCCCCTGCCTCCCAACAATACATGCGCCTTTCATATCCACGCACTTACTCTTGCCGTACAAATGTCCCCACTGGCGTAGCCCAGCTACCATACAACGATGCTTACCGTCAAGCAGCCACCAACTTACGGCTACAAGTCCGTCCATGATCTCCCGACTCCGCCTTCAACCTCTCGACCTTCTCCCCCCTTGATATATCGAGAACCAGCAAACAATTCTCTGCCTGTCGCCTATCGGGGACACAGTCCACCATCACAGCCCATGTCGGCTCCTCATCGTGGCCTGCCTCCGCCGGCGGCCATGACTCTTCCTCCCCAGCAGCCCCCAGCGGCTGGTGCTCCTCCATCTGCACATCTCC
>JABSSZ010000549.1:0-10753 GCA_013755755.1 Fusarium sp. NRRL 25184 | reverse complement strand
TGTGCAATGGAACACCGAGATGTCTCCTCCGACATATATTATGGGCTCTCAGGATCGCAAGCACGCGACCCGTCGCTGAGATCACACACTGCGGCGAAAACATCTCCACCAAAACACCATCGCTAGGACCGCGGGTCCGAATCTCCGAGCAACCTCGACGCTGCAGTGTCAACAACCTGAGCCAACACCGTTATCAAACTTCCTGTGCTGCGGTGCAGAAGGGTCCAGGGACTGCGCGACCTGAGAACCAGCTGAGCTGAAGCACCTCTGAAGACCAAAGCATCGACTACGAACTACTACGAACAAATGCATCGACAGATCGCTGGCGACGCAGCACTGGAAATGAAACCTCCGAGAGAGACTGAAGGCTGCAGTTGACTGAGCGAGGGGAACGCTTGGACACGACGCGCTGAGAGCAGCTGGACGAGGCTAGCAATCCCATGAAACGTGAGGCGCGGAGCAGAATTTTTAGGGTTTTCGGCCCAGAGCCGACAGCAGCACCGGAAACTTCGATTATTGTCCACTCCAACCTGACAGAACTTCCACTCAGATACCACCACGATAGCTCACCAGACACTGGAACCGATTTCCCTCATAACTTCATTGCTGCTGGGGGCATTCCTACTCGCCAACTTCAAGTGCCAACGGTTTGAGAAGCCGCCCTCGTTGAGAGCTTACGCGGCTTTGAGGGCAAGGGAAGGCGTGACAACAATGATAAATCGAAGGCAATTGGGTAAGAGATTGTGCATTGTGCACATCGCACGAAGGAGCCGACGAAGGGGAAGTGGGTCAGCAACACTTAACGTGGTGTACGGAGAGGCAACTCCTGCCAGATTTCGGAGGCGAGCAGGAAGTTACACTGGAGGGGGCCAACATGAATACGAGGATCACAGCAACACCGCTCAATAAACTCTGAACCTTCATCCTTCATCATCACTCACCATCCTACGAACCTTGCACTACGCTCACTCGTCACCTTTAACCAACATTTCATCGAATTACAAGACTCTCATCCCATGAGCAGAGTTCCATTTGGGACACCGCTCACAATCGTTCTATTCACACTTGGGTCACACCTATACAAGCAAAGGCCTCCTCATTCACTACACCAAGATCCGCCAGCCCTGAAGTTCCATCCCCAGAAGCGTCACCATACGTTGAACAACCCCCAGCCAACGTTCTGTCAGACCCTTTGGAGACCTTCAGCTCTGCGTTGTTGACGTCGCGCGTCATCTTCATCTGACTCTGCGGAGATCACCGAGAAGCAAACTGAGTAGTGTATCTCCTCAACGGAGACATCTCTAGGCACAATGAGTATGACACGAGGTGAAATGTTCTTCTCGGGGAAGCTGGAAGATGCAAACCGAGAATCTACATCACGTACGTGAGGAAAGTGGTCAAGCGTGAGAATCCGGATTTAGAACTCTCAAAGGAAGCTGAACTCCAAAACACCTTTCTATAACAAACTTTCCACAGGTACTTGAGGGGCCACGCGCTTCAGTGGTTTGAAGAAGAGAGGCCCGGAGACAAAACCTTCGAAGAGATCATCCCCCTATTTAAGGAGAAGTTTAGCAAGCGCAACACAGAAGAGGACGGCTCTCTGATAGCTGAGGCTCATCAACTCACCCAAAACAAAGATGAGTCACAGAACGTTTGTAGAGTGCACCGGCAAACTCTACCACCAAATGTCACCAAACCTTCGGCAAACTTTGCTGGCGGGTTTCGTTCTCCGCATGAACAGCGATGGCAAGGACAAGCGCCTGCAAGGGTCCAGGACATGCTCTACACAAGGGCCAAGTGGGAAAACAGCTTCGCAGATCCAACTCTCACTTTCGGCGACGTGCGAAATGTCATCTGGAATTGCCGAGGAGCAGCAGCGGAACTACTGAAGGCTTTGGGGAAAGAGGACAGCAGGACAGAGCAGCGGGACACGACGATGCTGCCGATCGGCTTGAATCGAGAGATGGCGCGGCTCACATCAGAGCTGGCAAAAACAACGCCGCCAGCAGCGGGAAACGGTAATGGCTACTTCAGCAACGATAATCGGAACACCATATACGCGAAATCAGACCCAAGGTTAAACTGGAGTTAGCGGCTCCGATAATGATGCCGGACAAGGCTCCAGCCGAGCTCCACAGACGACACAACCACGCGACCCTGACTACGACTGGTGCTTCCGCTGCGGGCAATGGGGCCACCGGTCTTGGGGATGCTCAAAAGGGAAGGATGGGGACACTTCAACGAGAACAACGAAAGATTGTACGCCGAGAGAACAGCGCAGCTGAACGGACGAGCACCGATGGCAACTGCAAAGACCACCATGATGGGACAGGAAGGCATTGGCGCGCGTCCACCCTGCAGTAAATTCAACTTTCCGACAGACGGTTCCGACAAATGAAAGAGGCTCCCGCGGATCGACGGATGATGAACGCGACCGCGCGTGCGACAAACAAGAATGAGCCAAAGAGCGAGAACGACGGGAGTCAACAAGAATAAGGGCAAGAAGAAGACAGCGCCAGTGGACAACGATCGACTCAAAGTTCTGACCAACGAAGCTCTACAACAAGCAGAGGAGATGGCTGACGGCACCACCACAGGAACACCCACCGAGTCTGTGGAGCTGAAGGCCATTGAGTTGAGGGAGGAGGAGCAGCGTCTACCTCCGGACTCTCAACACATAGACGTGGAAATGGCACAAGACATCTCAGAAGAAGAACTCAAGAGGCTGCTACCGCGCTTGCAACCTCACCTAGAAAGATTGAACTTGTAGAACGGAGCTGAGAAGGCAGTCCCCACCGTAGAGAAAAAACCAAGGCATATCGTGAAGAAGATCAGAGCAACTGATGAATATCAGGTGCCCGAGTTCGAGATTGGACAACAGTTAAAAGAGCAGACGATCACGATCAGCGAGCTACAGTTGCTACAGATCGCTCCGTCCATCCGCCAACAGTTGTCGAGACGCATGCAATGCCGACGAAAAGCGAAACGACCAAGACCAGAGAAGCACTGGTGTACATGCTGGCACCCTTCAGAGAACTACTGGAAGCGGAACTCAACGCTGAGCTTGAGGAGGAAGCTCGCGGAGGACATCGGGATGCTACAGTCCGGCACACTCCGGAACGTCTGGGTATCTGGTGAGCTACAAAGATACAGCCGCTCCGGAGGAGGCAGTGCCGAACACCTTGGGCTACGTGGTAGAATATTTGTCAGGACACTACACCGACGCCATCTTGCTGAACGGCGGCTTGGCCGTCAACTTGGTCAACCAAAACTTCTTCAACAGATCTGGACTGAGGTCCTGTCCTGCTGGCTCGCACAGAGCCTATGCCTGGCAAACAATGAGGTCGCGCAAGTCCAGGGGAAGTCGTGGTAGCCAACATCATATGCCATCTGACCGCATGTCATGAAAGGTTACCATCCAGGACCACCTAGTGGGCACCCCCACCTAATGGACCACCAAAATTTCAATCTTCCCATACAAACTCCGAATTTTCAAGTACATCGCATTCAGCCAAGAACGTAGATACTCGCAAACCTATACCAATGTTGCATAGCAGTTTTCGTGACATTTTCATATCGGCTTGACTTTTCCCCGTTCCGCCTTGTGGCCTAGTTCTCTAGCACTTTGAATTCTTTCGCATTTCTCCTCATCTACCCCACGCGACTCCATCCACTTGAGCCGAATTTTCACCTAATTTTCTTGTCGGAACTCCTTTCGCAATGGTTCGCCGTGTTTATACCGAAGATGACGTAGCTGAGGCTATACTCGATATTACTGATAGAGGCCTGTCACAGACGGGGGCGGCCCAGAAACGTGGAGTGCCTCGGTCGACCCTTTCTGGACGACTTTCCGGTCAAGCGAGCAGGAATGAAAGGATCCAGGCCCACCAGCGTATTTCAAAGAGCCAGGAGGAGACACTCCTTCGTTGGGTGCTGCGACAAGAGTCTCTGGGCTATGCTCTATCGCACAGCCAGCTCCGCGCCTGTGTCGAGGCCATCCTCAAGCAACAAGGCGATAACAAGCCTCTGGGTAAGCACTGGACTACGAGATTCGTCAAACGTCACCTAGAACTATCTACCAAGCTTGGAAAACGTCAGGAAGCCGCCAGATTTGACGGATTTACTCCGAAGGCGGTCAATTGGTACTTCGATATCCGGGAGGATGAGTACGGCTGGATCAAGCCTGAGAACACGGTTAACGTGGACGAGGACGGTATAATGGTAGGTTTCGGTAAGTCTTCTACAAGTGCTCTATGGGTTTTTATAGGGAATAGGTAATTGATTGTCCATGAGGCCTGGACAGCCTCGTAATCGGGAGCTCTGACCCGAAGAAGAAGGCGATGTTGAAAGGCGTTCAGTCGCGCACGTGGACCTCGTTTATTGAGGCTGTTACTGCAACTGGCCGCTCTTTAAAACCGGGAATTATCTTTAAAGGGAAAGAGCTGCAGAAACAGTGGTTTCTGAACGAATTCGAATTGATAGCCGACTGGCACTACATCACATCCCCGAACGGCTGGACCGACAACCACATAGCTCTCGAGTGGTTGAAAGACGTCTATCTACCCCAAACGGAGCCTCGTGATGCGTCGGATGCGAGACTCATTATCCTTGACGGTCACGGGAGCCATGCGCAGGTAAGCATTTTGGTGTTTTCGCCGCAGAGTTACCCGCTATAGGGTCATTAACAGCAGTCAGGACGAGTGGATGGCGACGTGCTTTCTGAACAACGTCTACTGCTGTTACCTACCAGCACATTGTTCCCATGGTTTGCAGCCATTAGATAATGGAATTTTTAATGTTATAAAAGGTGCATATCGGAAAGAACTCCAAAAGCTGGCTAGTTTAACCGATTCTACGCCGGTTGACAAAGTCAACTTTATCCGGGCATACGCGAAAGCCAGGGAGGCGGGCATGAGGAAAGATATTATTTTATCCGGCTGGAGGTTTACTGGAAATTGGCCAATAAATCGTTACAAAGCTCTAGCACATCCTGAAATTCAACCGGACAAAGAAAAACTGCTGGAAGAGTTCAAGACGCCGAGCCCTCCTCAACTGCACTCAGATGATACGCCGAAAACAAGCCGGCAGGTGAGGGAAATGGCCAAACACCGAAGTCGTCCGACCAGGCAGAAGTACAGGAAGATTGCAAAGGGGCTGGAAGCTTTAGAGATGAAGGTTGCCGTTCAGAATGCGCGGATTACTGGCCTCGAGGAGCAGATGGCTCAGCTGCGGCGAGGGAAGAAAAGAAAGGCGGTACCGAACCCGAACCGACGATTCATGGCTCTAGCGGAGTCTCTAGCGACTGGAGAAGCTCTTCCTGACTCAAAGGGGGCAGAAATAGAGGTGGATGTGGATGAGGAGGTCGAGTCGGTGATTGAGGTGGGTGTCGGGTTAGAGGACGAACGTGACGACTCTACGGTCGTAACAAAGCACTGCCAGCGCACACGAAGCGGTCGGGAGGTCAAAAAACCACGCAGAGAGTAAAATTCAAATAACTTTATAGAAACTCTCTTTAAAGCCTCGTTTATTAATTGAAAATCGGGCCTGTTTTTGCGGACATCAATATTTGGATTTTGTATGGGAAGATTGAAATTTTGGTGGTCCATTAGGTGGGGGTGCCCACTAGGTGGTCCTGGATGGTATGAAGATTGGGACCTCCTCGTTGGCCGACCATGGCTGAGACGCGTCAAGGCGGTTGAACATTACGACAAGCAGAAGCTGGATCTTATTGGCTTCAAAGGGCGCCAGCCTTGAGTGATATCTCACCATCACCCAAACAGTTCCAGGCAATCAACAACCACCGCAAGGACGAGAGCGAGGGACCGCAAGGCCTGGCAGAGCTAGAAGAAGAGGCACTCATCTATTTGGATGATGAAACTGGGGCTAAAGCTGAGATAGAGGTCATTCTGGCTGAACTATGACGCCATTGAACAGGCGACAGACGCGTATCATCTTTCAGGAAACGAGGAGCCACCATCCGTGAAGCTGTGAGGATGCAGTGGCCAGAATCGAAACAGCAACCTAGGGATTCAACTCATACAGGGGAATCCATAAGCAGACAGTCAAGTATCATACCAAGAAAACCAGGAACCTCGTTTTGTTTATCTTCCCATGCGAGTGAAAATTTTGTGATGCATTGAGAGAACCATGTTTTGGGCGCGATGCGCCACCAGAGTGCCGCGTCAGACGAGATCGCTAAACTACCCCGCTATCAGGCCTAAGTTCCAGCGGAAGAACCCTTCCTCCAACAACATCACGAAAACATCATTCGGCCGCGCTGGCTTGGCGCGCACGGCAATCGCCGCAAACGTTGCTGATCAAACACATTTCGATTTTCACTATCCAAGATTTTCTTTGCCTTTACGCATAAGCACAGAGCTCGAACCTCTTCCACTGATCCTGGAGCGCACGGAGGCTGAGCGAACACCAGGCACGATATAGAGCGACTCCTCAGAGCCACAACACCAGCAAATCGAAACCTGTTCGTCATCATCGAAGCTGCCGCAGGCCGCAGGAGTTGAATCACCTCATTCCTAAGAGCGAAACCCAAAGTAAACCACCGACTGACGGGACTCCTCCCAAATGCCGAATCATCAACGCGAGAGAAGAGATCGACAACCGAACCGAAACTGCGCGACGAGTCGGGCTCATGTGTCGAACATCGCAGACAAACTCGACACCAGCTTCAAAATGGATACTGAAACACTCCGGAAGTAGACGGGGGAACGCTGCGGAAGGGCGGCATGGTTGATGGTGGCGACGGCTGGCAGAGGAGGGGAGGCACCACAGCGAACCCTAGAGTTTGACGACGGCGAACTGCAGTATACCAGCTGGGATAGCCTGTACATACAGACGGCAGAGTCGGACGCTTGCTAACTTGATTGCGAAATCCGAAATCCGCCATCTTCAAGGTCTTGAGAATATACAGCAGACGCGACATCTTGGCAGCCAAAGAGTTCCTCCCTCTAATGGAACGCAACTGACTGATCGATCGATGGTCGTAAGCCTGGGGACTGAACACGCATTGTATTCCGAAGCCAGACAACCAGCGACCAGATCGTGTGCTACAACTGAGAATGGTCCATGATGACCGGCGCCTTAACAAGATAACGAAGAAACCAGCGTGCCCAGCCACAACTTGGCAGTAGACTTGGATTCCATATACTGTGGTCAACCACGAGTATTCTCTCAATTAGATGCCTCACACAGACTATGGGGCATACCAATGTAACCTTCAGATCGTGAAAAGACCGGGTTCCTCACACCGAATGGGCTCTATTACTACAACAACACACCAATGGGACTCAAAGGTTCATCAGCCTCCAGTGCCAGGTTTGGAGATCTGGCTTTTGGCCACCTATTGTTTCAGGACGGCTCTGACTACCGTCGTTTCATGAATACCTGAAAGAACTCGCTACGACGTTCTTTCTATACGTTGACGATCACCACACAGCCTCCGAGACATTCGAAGACCACTTAGAGTTCATGTTGAAGTACTACCTACCGCGAATCACTTGGGCGCCAATCAGTTTGAATGACAAGACAAGCATGTGCATATCTAGCATGGAAAGTTTATACCGGGGACAGCAGACCCCATTCAGCGTATAAAAGAAAGCTTCTTTGAGCTCCGCAATCAAGACAAGGTTTTGGAAACCATCAGTCCTGAGGCGGGAAACAAAACGCGACACACCAGTGTTGAAAGCAACGCCGCGGCAGCACTTGAGAGCATTTGCAACAGTATCCAGAATAACGCAACTTCGGGAGCAGACTCCACCAAACAAGTCCACGTGGCGACCGACGCCTCAGTGGACGGAACATGCGGTGTTCTCTAGCTATACGATACCCCAGCAGGTGAGGATAGCACCGAGAAGGATTTCAAGAACGCAGGAATTATCATGTGGACATGGGGGCGTTTCAACGATGCAGACCGCCAATACATGATGCCGGAAAGGGGCATGCTTGCAGTCGTGCGAGGATCGAAAGAAAGCCACTGGATGATCAAACACTCCTCGCACCTGGTGAAAGCCTATACGGATCACAAGGGAATGACCAACTCTATGGCAAACAGAGGTCACTTACACGGCAATGTCAGCCGCTAGATCGAAGTCTTAGGGAGTAAGAATTCGAATACAGGTACCGGTCGTGTAAGAACAAGGTGATGCGCCTGGCGGACGGAATGTCACGGCTACCTGAGGCGCTGAAGGACGACGCCAAGCCTATTTGAACTGAAGATGGGCATCGGACGAAACTTGGGTGTTAGATCTCTAACAGAACTTTCGGCAAACGCCATTTTACCGAGAAGCAGAGCGCCTGGAAAATATTTGATCACCGTTACGTGAAAAGGAAACATTGGACATTGGCAATATGAGGCCTGATACTCCGAAATCATTTCTACCCTGCTCGAGGGTCTGAGCAGTTTGAAGAGGGGCGATGGCGGCTGATGAAGCGACGCATGCTCAGATACAGAATCGTCGACAGAGAACCGCACTATCTGGAGAGCGAAGAATCTCTGGCACTCTGCGCGGCCGAGAAAGACGTGCCGCTCATCCTGCAGAAGGCGCACAACAAATGTGGATACTTCGCAATGGCTATCACAAACGAGACACCAAGAAGAAAATGGTGGCCGAGTCAAGCCAGCGACATCGAGAACTATTGCAGGTCATGCATGGTGTGTCAGCAGACAGCGCCGTGTGTTCTGGCATCACGATCAGGGAGCTGGAGCCCCGGGACATGGTGGGAATGGATTTACCTCGGTCCGATCAACCCATCGTCAGTCGAAGGGCAGCAATACACCCTGCTGTGTTCGGATGGTCGAGAGTGATCTACCGCGATAATGGTTCACATTTTGTGAACATGAAGCTGAGGATGGCGGCAGATAGGCAGGGGATAAAGATGGAACTAGGCCCCGACCTCTCATCGTTCCTGTACTGGTTTGCCAGAACGTGTCGTCCGCCTGGTAAGGAAACAAATCCAAAGGTGGGCAGCGGAAAGGGAGGGACTCTCGTTATGTCGCTAACACCAGGTAGTACCCGCGGTCATGATCAACCTCAATAGCAGATACATCGAGAGCATTGGTGCATTCCTGGCCATGGCGATGTTGGGATGGCTGTCGTTCGCTAAACATTCTGGCATCTTGGATCCTCTGCCCGATGAGGAGAATGCCTCGACTCGACATTATTTGAGGTCCAAGGACTTGATTCATCTGATCAAGGATGCTCTCCCACACGTTAGAGTTACTGCTGCACTGTAATCAGTAAAGGAGAGATGACAATTCTGACGTATGCATGCAGCTAGCTGCGGCGCAAGCTGCCTCATTGATACTCACATTGTCCTCAAATCCAGGAGACCATCCCTGGCGTTTTCGACCAGTCTGATGTGTGGAAGAAGTGAGACTGACCCATCTTGACATTGAGAAAGCTCAAGCAGGGCTCCTTCATGTGAGCTAGGGCCACCAGTGTGCCTTGGTCGTCTTCTATCGAATCGCGGATCCATGTTGACACCGCCCTGCCCCCGCCCGATAAATTCTATATAAAAGATTGACAGTTAGTTCGTGTGAAGCCTTCCAATTTTTCTACTTTTATCACGCCCTCCTTTCATGCTTCATACTTTCTTGACCTTCATCTTTGGCCCTATCCACGCAATACTTACACCTCGCCACGACGTAACACCAAAGTTGACGCTTAACTTCTCACTGCTGTCTACGACATCATCGCACAACTGCCTTACACATATATCTACGCCTACGCCTATGGCCAACATGAACTCAAACGGCTTTACTGAGATCGAATCCGTGATGGGCTTGGACAAGATGCGGTCAACGCCAGCTACTCAGTCTAAGCCTCACCCTATGCCTATCTATCAAGGATTCTCCTTCTGTGGTGCCGAGAATTTCTCATCAGCACCATCTTGGGACTTATCTTTAGTGTCACTTCAGCGAACTTCCAATGAGACGATGTCACGCCCTGGATCTATGCATCAAGACTTTTACCCTCCTACAACCATGGATAACTGTAATTAAACTCGAACATGGTGGTGTTACTTAACTAATCTGAAGCAGCGTCGTGGATAGAAGAGCCCGTCGAACACCAATTTTATCTCAACGGCATGGGCTACAACATGACTATAGGAATGAACTCTATCACAGCTGATGAAGCCATTCCCGTTCTTGATTTGAAGCTGGGAACACTTGTCGAGGAAGATTTGATGGCCATTGTTGATTGTTCAAAGCAGCATCAAATGCCCGGTTCTTTCTTTTCTATGTCCACTTCCGGAGCCTTTTCCGACATGCCGCTCGATGACATCTCGGCAGCTCTCTCTGAAGCACCCTCGTTCGGCTCTGACTACCCGCCTCCTTCCAACGGTACTTCCATGATGCCTGGTACCCGATTTTGGACCGTTGCCTCGCCACGAACGACTGCTCAATCTAGAACCGCCCTTGTGAGGACTCGGGGTCGTGGCGGCGGTGCGTCTCCTTCTCCTCGACCCAGCAATGTTCGATCTGCTCCATACAGCGTCGAGGGTCCGAGACTCAAGCGATGGTCTAACGGTACTGACAACACCTCAGCGAGCCGTAAGTCTGCCCAGTACGATTACTACCCTTACCAGGATGTCTACAATAGCCACCAGCACATGTACTCCGGTCACTCTTCCCCCGTGATCGGTGCCACTCCTCTGCCCCTCAACTACGGTAACCTTCAGGCCATGCAGCAAGCACCTTTCGCTGTTCCCAGAACTCTCGTCTGCCAGAGAAACA